>PVKV010005188.1:0-89429 GCA_004027835.1 Alouatta palliata
CATCGTAAACAGAAGGGGAAGTTGAAGTACACATTTTAAATCTCAAATTGGTATTATATTTTAACTACATTTCTTTCAAATGGTTTCTGTTATTTTTATTTGATTAATGAATATGTTGGCTAAGAAAATGTTGTTCCAACTTCCTATATCTTTCACTTAAGACATTAATAATTACTTATTTGTAATTACTAACTTAATAAGGTGATATATATCATTGTTTGAACCTTAGATTTACCACTTATTTCTTTAGTAGTTATGTCACTTCAGCAATGTACTTATGTACTCCAGCCTTTGTTTACTATTCCGTCAAATAAATGTGAAAAGATTTTTGTGGCTCGTAGATTTTTGTGAAAATTAAATTATATATTAAAATGCCAAATACCTTGTTTATATTACCAGCCAATCAATGTCACTTTATTTCTTCTAATCATTCCCTCCTCAGTTAATGATATAAAGTAACAACAGATGAACAATGATAGATAATGGGGATATGAAAGTAAAGAACCTACCCATATGTGTGTAATTCAGATTTGGCAATAAGTGCTAACATAATCATGGAATTCAGTTCAGTTAAATAATTTATACAATTATAAGACTAGGGTGAAGGGGAGAGCAGTGGGAAAAAAAAAAAACAGGGGAAAGATAATAATATACCTGTATCATCAGACATTTAGTAGAACCCTGAATATATACTTTTAAAAGAGTAAAGCTGTGAATCAATTATTCATTACTTTCATAAAAGAAGAGAATACATTGCTCATTTTTGATAGAGTCATTAGATCTTTCTAATGAGCAATATCCATCTGCATCTGGTAAATTATCTTTGTGTGGTGCTGCATTTGTGATAGGTTCTTCTGCTATCTTAGAAAATGCCAAGCTGAGTCTGTGTGTTTTCCTTTATAAACAACCACACCACAACTGCCGCTATATAGGATGCAAAGGCCCAGGGCCTAGCTCTCCTACACTCCTTTAGCTCCGAAATTATATCTTTTAAAAATTAGAACTTTTTAGTGGTATCAAATGTTAGAACTTTTGAAGTCCTTTTATTTTAGCATTGGGTCTGATAAACAGTTACATTTTAATGTCCTTAAGATAGTTCAAAGAAAAGAAGCAAAGGTCCCAAAATGCAGGAAATTATTTCCTAAGACAAAAAATTGTAAGAAATAAAATTGGCTTAGCTTAGAAAACTGATTTTCTAAATATAACACCTAAAATGTTTTATATATTTTAAAAATTATGTTGCATATTCAGATAAGTCTGATTGAAGAAACTATGAGTTGGAATTAGAATAAGCAAAAAAGTACCTTAAAACTCTTTAATGTTTCAGCAAAGAAGACCAGGATGCACTACTTGTAAATAAGGCTCAGAAAAAAGGCAAAGGATTTAAAAATGGAGACAGTTCTGATCTTGACTATGCATATGTCTAGCTAAAGCTGTTCCAACTCTTGGAAGTGATATTTAGGAAACTATTTTTGCAGATTATTATTTCATTATTAATTTTTTAGTCTGGAAGATTCAGAAAAAAAATCATATGTATAAGAATTCAAAATGATATGAAGAGCAACAGATGTGGGGGTAATGGAGATACAAAGAACTTAGAAGAAGAAAGGGATAGGAATGTTTGTATGCCTTAATTTCCAAAACCTTCTGCAAAACTACTCCGGGAGCCAACTTTCCATGCATTGGGTTTCTTCATTTTTATTTTCTTTTTTACCTACCTGTTCTACATTTTCATAAAAATGTTTTCAATCACTGCATATTATCAAATCAAGCAAGATTTACATTTACAGCTGCAGAGGTGAACCTCACTTTTGCATGGAGTGGGTCAAACTAAACATTTTTAAGAGTTGTCCGGGCTACTTAATTTGAAAAGTAGATGACAATGGCATGTTTTTGTGTAAGTTAATGATATGAGAAATATGCACTGTATCCTGGGCTATTTCAGCATTCACAATGGTTCTCCACTAGCAGAATTTCTAATACATTTCTTTTACTTATTCCATGACACATTAATTTAGTGATTCCAAATAACTCAAGGTCAACTTTATGCTGCTCAGCTGCCTGAATTCTACAAATAAGACTTAGAGTTTCTTAACCACCAAAGCGATTGAACAAATGGAGAAAAGTAATGTCAGCAGAAGACTAAATTTGTTTCTTACCTAGTCTATGTACAAAAAAAAAAAAAAAAGGAGAGAAAAAAGGAAAATGAGCTGCAATGGTTCTACAAATGGTGACCTGCCAAGGTCCTCAATGTTCAAATTTATTTTGTCCCTTTCTTTCCTTGTTTCCTTCTCAACCACTTGCTGGGCTGATAATTCCAAGATTCTGGCAGAGAAAGTGATCTTTGGGAGTCCATTGCCATGAATATATATTTCTTGTCACTGTTGTTTTGGACAAGTAAAAAAAGATGTAAATTAAAGAGCAATGGAAAAGTAAAAAGAGAGCCCCACTTATTTCTGAATCTGTGTCTTTCCGTGTAGTATTTATCATACAGGACAGGCATTGACTGCCCATATGTTTAGAGACAGGTAGAATAAAAAGCCCACTGCTTTGAGAAGCCAGAGAACTGGGTTCTGATGTGAGTGTGGCCTTTCACTGTTGTGTCATTAAATATTGGTGCATGAGATTTCCTTATCTATAAATTGGAGGCTGTCAGACCATCTCTAAGCTCCCTTCCTGTTTTATAAATCTTTGTTGACTAAGGTGTGACAAAGCCAGAATCCCATGTATCCCAACATTTTCTAGTTGATGTCTTCTAATGAATGTTTGTTATAGATATCACTTAATAACTGAGAAGTTCCAACTAGTGGCTGTAGGTTTTGCTTGAAAACTCTGAGTGAATATTTGCAGGTAACTCAAGAAGTTGGAGAGGAATAAAGGTAGCCTCTGATGTTGCTTTTCATGAACAAGAAGACAAAAGTAGGGGGAGCAGGATATTGAGAGGGTGAAAATTAAGTAAGAATAAGAATACCTCAAAGTCATCAATATAATTGTGGCACTAAATAAATCTTTACGTGAAGATCATCTAAAGTTAAAATTAGAATCAGTCATTATCTATGTTTGTATAAGATCAGCTATTGGAGCTAATCTCTCGTGTGTGTGTGTGTGTGTGTGTGTGTGTGTGTGCGTGTGTGTTTTCCCACTGAAATTCTTAACATACACACTGGATCATTAATTGAAAAAATAAGTTATTAAGGGAGCTTTTCTCTTTTACTCCAGAAACTTCACTCACTTTTTGTGCCCTCATCACTAAACTATCATTTTGGCAGGCATACAGGCAAGGTGCAAGAAGGAAGAAAACTAATTACTTTATGATCTGTCAGGTGCTGCACAAGAATTAAATATTGGTAATTTTATTTAATGTTTACAGCTATTTAATATATATTAAAGGTTTAAAAATGGAAGCTCAGTAAGGTCAATTAAGTTGTCTAAGATCACATAGCTTTTAAGTGTTAGAGACTGGATTGGATCCTGGGTCTTCTCCACTCTAATATATGTATTTTTTAATTCTGCCATATAGCCTCTGTTGCCCAATGGGGCATTATTACTAATATCTACTAATTCTAGACACTGATGAGTCTGCAGTTTGATTTTCCTCTAGTTGCAAGCTAATAAGTTTACCTGTTACTGTTTAATGGATGCTTGTGGAGGACACAGAACTCCTGGGTCAGTGACAAATGTGTTACAACTTATGAAGCAACTTGGGCATTAATAGATATACATTGATTTCTGTATTAGTTTTCTTTTACTGATGTAACAAATTACTACACATTTAGCAGCTGAAAACAACACTCAGTTATTATCTCTCAGTTGTGTAGATCAGAAGTCCAGAAGACTTGGCTGATAGTCTGTTTAAGGTCTTATAAGATCAAAATCAAGGTGTCAGTCGGTCTGGGGTCTTTTCTGCAAGCTCCAGGAAAGAATATACTTTGCGGCGCATTCAAAATTTTGTTGGCAGAATTAAATTCAAATAATGTGGTTGTCAGACTGAGGGATTCTTTGCTGGTTGTTGGCCAGGGCTTATTTTCAGTTTCTTGAGGTCATTTGTATTCACAGGCTTGTGGGACCTTCCATTTTCAAGATCAAAAAATACATCAAGTATTTTTTCTCTGAATCTCTTTGACTTCCTCTTCTCTTGTACTTCCCTGACTTTCTCTTTTGCCTGTGTTTATAAGGCCCAATATGAATATGTTGTGCTTAAACTGATAGTCCAGTATAATGTCTCTATTTTAAGGTCAACTATTTGGTATCCTTAATTACCTCTGCAAATGCCTTGTGTTGGGTAAGGCAGCGTATTCGCAAGCATGGTATCTCATCATACTCACTCTCTCAGGGATTAGGTATGGAATCTTCTTGGAGTTATAATGCTGCCTTCCAGAGTTTTTATTTGTAGGTCCCATGGATAAAGTAGAATGCTCACGTACAGCAGTTTGGCATCTCAGTAGAGAAATTCTAACCTTGGGGAATCTACTAATTTTATAGCAAGCAGTAAGAAAGCCTGCTCTTTGTTTAGTGGAAAGACACTATTTTATCTCTGAAGGTTACCAACTGCATATACAAAACCCTTAGGAATTACTAGTGTAAAGAGAAGTAAGGGCCTCACCTTCTTGACACAGTTAATAAGATTTGTAGGAAGCAAGAGACTCACAAAAGACGGACCGCTCTCCCAGCAGACTCCCGAAGTTCTTGAAAAACCCTAAATGACAATTTAACTTTTAATCTCTGAATACACAGGTTATTCTTAACCAAGTAAAATTATTTCTTCCAGATCAGGCTTTCAGTTACCTTGAAAAGTACATTCCCAGAATTTCTATAAAGTGTGAGTATGGGGGGGGGGTGCAAAAATGAAGCTGACTGTCAAATTCTGTGTACTATTGGTGGATGCGCCATAGTCTCTACCATTTAGATAAGAGACAGCAACAGACAAGAATCAAGCCAATCTGTGAGGAAGCTCAGGATGGCAGATTAAAAAGAGATATAATGGAAATGCCCTTGATAAATTATCATAGGAGTTAAAGTTTACACCCTATCTCTACTGACATGTGACTTTAGACCAATCACTTAATTTCTCTGAGCCTTTGTTTTCATGTCTATTGAAAACCTAGTTAATAATGTCCTAGAACCCTTGGGATGTCACGTTTCTAGCCAGAAGCCTCTATGACCAGTGGTACCTTTGCCTGAGTTTTACTTGGGCCTGCTGGGCTCATTCCACCCACAAAGCCTGTCAGGCCGCACTCAGCTCATGCTATTGGCCTGGATTCCATGACTGCCAAGGGCAAGCCAAGTGCAGAGAGCCAAGGGCTGTGTGACCAAGTGAGTGTGGCATCTATGCAGTGTGCCACACTGGCTGCTGTGGTGGGGTGGGCAGCTACAGGCGTGAGCACAGGCACCAGCTCCATAAAAGTCTTCAGCTGGATCAGATGCATTGCAGGTGGCTTCTGCTGTGGGCACCTGCATCCAGGAAGAATGAGGTATGTGGACAAGTTGAGGGTGATCAAGGCAAAAAGGTGCTTGACTGAGTGACAGAACAGCTCTCAGGAGACCAGAAGTGGGTAGCTTCTATCTGCAGGCAGGTCATTCCAACATCTCTGCAGTTCTCAGTGGAGAGGAGACCAAGAGCAGGTAACTCTTATCTGCAGGCAGGTCATCTTGATGTCTCTGTGAGTCTTGCTGAGTCTGGGGGTTTTTATGAACTTCAGAAGGGAGGAAGTACTTGCTGCTTGGTCCATTGATGGCCATCAGTGGGCCTGGAAGAAGCACCATAAGTTCTCAGTCTTGGTCAGGAACTCCACCCAGAACTGACAGCCTGGCCCCCATGCTTCAGGCTGTCCCTGGCTTGAAGGTGGGGCTTCACCAGGGACCCACCTCTTTCCACCCTTGAGCCTGTCTGCCTCCTGCTGCCAACAACCTGCCATCCACAGCTCCCAGGCTGTTCATGCCAAAGGGTGCTTGCAGGCCTGTGCCAAGCTGCCCTCAACCCCCTCGGCCTCCCTTCTGTGCTCGTTGGTGCCCAAAGACCAGAGAGGGCTGAGGCAGCAGGGGGCTGGTGTGTTAGTGCTGCCCCAAGAGTGTGTACACCCTGCTGGGTCATAACAGTACCCAGGCTCATTCTCAACTTTGTTCCAAAATCAGAGCAGGCACCAGGAGTGGGTAGAGGCCAGGCAGCAGGAGCAGATGCTTTCAAGTCTGCAGGGGCAGAGTGGGTTCCCAGGCTCCTGAGAGTGCAGGGATGCCCAGGTCTGCAGCTGTGGCTGGGCAGCTGCAACTGCACTGGGGAGGGTGGGGCCCCTGCCCTGCCAACTCGGAAAAGGACAGGGCTCTCACCAGGTCCTGGCCCCTGCCAGCTCTGTGGAGCATGTGGTCCCTGCTGCAGCCAGAGTCTTCACAGTGGCACCTCCAGATGGGCCATCACTGCCATCAATAATACCTATCTTACAGATTTATTGTGAGAAGTAAATGAGATAATTCCTGTAAAGCTAGTAGCATTATATTTGCTATAGAGTACACATCCCACACGTTTCTCCACCATTCCCCCTTCCACTTAACTCAAAATATATCCAAATAAAAAGTAACATGGCATGAACCTACCTTTATATGATAGAACATTACAGCTTCTGTCTCATACCCCAAAGTGTCCACGCAATAGTAATAGGTACCATTATTAAATACACCACTGTGCCATAGACCGCGTCTGAAAATCAGCTTCAAATTTAGCTAGACTCTGTACATCATAAATAAATGCATGATCCCAAATAACAATTATGTTTACCTAAGTGTGTGGCTCTCCTAACTAAAAACATTTTACTTCTGTTTACTCCTGGGTTTAGAGAGGTTTTAGAAAATAAACTGTGAGTATTATATTATCAATGTTTAATTCATGTAGAAGTATCTATTAAGAGTATAATAAAAAGAAGCCCCAAACTTTGGAAAATGTGAGCCATTCTCTAAGATAAATATTCACCTGCAAGGACCTTGGGAAAATTAAGCTGGTTCTACTGTGCTGGGACAGTTTCCCAGACCACTTAGGGCATAAGGCCCTGAGGACCACCTACCTGAGTGTATTCTTTTCCTTGATATCACAAACGCTTCAGTACGATTTTGTGGTGTTTTTGCTTGGCTCCATAATCATTATTGTGGTTAGATTTTTTAAAAAGCTCATTTTCATGCTTTCCAGCCAAGGCTCAGCTTTGCAGTGGAAAATACATTCATAAAAATATGTTGTTGCTTGTGAGTAACTTGCATTTTCGGCTTGTCCCCAGACCACCTGGAACACCTTCAGGGGTTGCAGTGATCCAAAAGCTACATCGTGAAAATGGCAGGATGCTTCATTAGGTTACTGCTGATGGTGCTTTGAAACCCCCAAATAAATATCAGAAGCTACTTTATTGTTGTCTTTTAAAGTCATTCTCCTTTTGCTGTAAAGCATACTTTTTTCTACACCTTAGTGTCTTGGTTAATATCTGAAATGTACGGCATATAAATAAAAATGTTGACTTTTTACTTTAGAAAGAGGTAGATTTTTAAAATGACTGTAAGGTTCTGAGAAAGCCCGTGCCTGTTTTTCTAACCCGGACACTGGAATCTGCAAAGTACAGACCACACCCTCAGAGCCTACCTCGGGTTTATAGAAGGCCTAGTGTGTGGTCAAGATCTCTAGACTTGCAGTTAAAAGTTCATACCCAGTATGGACTCGATGGCATTGATGGCTTTTTAGAATCAGGTTGAAACACTTTTCTGGCAAATATCCCAAGCCCAAGCAATCAGTCCGTTGAGCTACCTACCATCAGTGTAGGGACATGAAGCCCCACAAATTTTTCCAATTCTCAAGGATTCTGATTTTTAAAGAAATATTAATGCTCCAATTTCTATGCTTTGGAAAGAGTAAAAGAAAAGGCTTAGGAATCTCGCCCACAAATTTCATGGTTAGAGAGAACTAACTACCTGACCAGCAGACAGAAGAGGCCAAAGGCACACCAAACCACACAGTGGAAGCTCAGTTTGCCAAAACTGTGGCTGAGTTGAAGTGGATTTGGCCCTAGATATATTAATTCCAGACGCCCGGTGGTCTGAAACAGAAAAGGCAAAAGTAAGCAAACTGATTGGTAAAAGGGTAAGCTTTTTTCCCTCCTCATCCCTTTTTTGTAAGAGTTCCTCTCTCGCATGTGCCTCTCATTTTCCCACGCAACAGTTGAAAGGAAGCAAAGTGCAGCAGGTGACAGCACAGCTCTGGGGTCCTGCGGCCAGGGCCAGAGGTCTGACAAACGTTGCATGTGTTCTCCAGCCACGTGAGGCGGACCCTTGTACTTCAAAACCAGAAAGCTGATCTCCTTCCACTTCCCTTTTTTCTAATGTGAGTTCATTTGTTTCTGATAGCAAGCCTTTAAGTATTCTAGAAACTGCGAGTCAGTTTATGCAAATAAATCTGAGGTATCCATTGCATCAGGCCTAGGCTCTTACCCTCTGGAAGTTTTAAACTTGACTTGGTTTTGTCTTGAACTGTTTTTCTTGTTGTTGTTAATACAAGCAAAAAACATAAAGAAGAATAAAAGCTTTAAATCAAATGTCGGATATCCACTGTACTTTCATCACTTGTTGCCTTTAATTTTTTAAAGCTTGATTTTTTTTTTTTTTTTAAGCAAAGATTTTATTTTGCTTTTAGGTAATTGCTTCTAATACAAAAGAGCTCCCTCTAGCCACCAGCTTAAATATTACACATTCTGCTAAACAGAAGAAACTTCCCTTAAATATGGGCTTATGTTTATGTAGCAGTAAAACTATATTCTGACTCTCAGTGATAAGGTTTCTGCAGAGCTATTTAACTTCCAGTTTATTGAATTGGACTTTTTACTTTTTAAAACATTATTGACAGGAAAATATTTTGGCAGAAGGAAAATAATGAGCGACAGCTAGTGATGGTAAGAGTTAGCTTTCAAAGTAAGAAACTAGAGTTGTTTAATATTATTTAAAGTGAAACTCCTCTTTCTACTCTTTAAAAATACTTGTGAAAAAGCTAAGATCCAAAAAACAGTTTCATTTTAAGCTTCAATCACATGAAAAGAAAGCATAAATCTTGCTGTAGAAGGTAAAATCCTTTGTGTGAATTTACATAAAAGATAAAAGTAGAAAATATTTATATATAATGCTATTTTAAATTGTGTGGCTGTTTTACCAAGGGTTACACTCCATTTCTTCATATAGCTGTGCTTGTATATTTATGCTTTTAGTATGTCCACCTGTAAGTGATAAAAGAAAACTGAAGTATACAAGTAACACTAGTCTAAATTATTTCCAAATATGTTTTTACTGTGATAAACCAGTAGGCTTCTTGAAAATTCCCTGTCAAATGTTAAGTCCTATGAGAGTAGGCTCCTTTCAATCAAATCTGCCACCATCTTCCACACAACTGGGTGATGAATGTCTCATTATGTTTGCCAAGTGGTCTTCTAAGAATTGGATAGAAAAAGCAAAACTGAAACAGAAACTTGAGAGGCATGGCATGTGGAATAAAATAAAATTTTGATAGAATTGATATTCATAAATGACAAAAAGTTACGGTAGATGTAAAAGTTAATTTTTAAAGTTATTAAAATAAAAGAACTTATTTTGGAATAGATTCGTCATAACTATTATTAGCATCTAATAGCAATTACAGCCTTGGTAGTAAAAGCTTTATTTTTTTAAGGTGGGGGTGTGGATGTACATAGCTTAAACTTTCAGTTGTTCTGAGAGAATTCAGACGGCACTAAGTAACTCCAGATTCTCGGTTATCCGGCTGGAAATACCTAGAACTTGTCTTCACCCAGAGTTTTCTAGTACTTTACCATTTTTATTTTGCATGCACATACCTTGCATGTGGAAGTGATTATGTCATTCCCTGAAGCACAGTAGTTTTGAGATGATATACGTCTTTCTCCTTTCACCTCTCTGAGCAAAGATTTCTATTTCTGCTTCAGTGTCTTTGTGAATGGCAATTATACCATTTCTTGGCAACATGGCCAACATTTCATGGTTACTTTAGACTCTGAAGATCAGCGGGACTGTGAGCTCTCATGAAACTAGTTGTGTGTGGTTTAGTTAGAATATAGTAAGTTTCAAGCTGATCTTTAACATTTGCTTGGGTAATATACACTATAATGTGTAGCAAAAATTTAGAAATTTGTTTATGCTCTCATTAACATCTGAAGTGAAAAGCAGGAAGTATGCCTGCTTTTTGATTCTCTGTGATTCGGTCTTACAGATTGGATGGTGATTACATATACTGACCAATGTATATCATGCATGAATATTTATAGATTCTACTTTTATTTTCCACTGATATATACATATATTTATATATATTAAACTAAAATATCAGAGGAAAATTTTAAAATTTACTTTTGATGACCTTTCTAAGAAAAATATTTCTGCTGGAAAAAAAAATGCTGAAGTTTCCTGTGAATGGATGAGCTTGGGTTCCCTCCCACCAAGATATATTTTCAGTTTTCCCTCCAAGAGCTTTTACTTATATATGGTTTGGTTAATATTCTGGGGTCTCCTCACTATGCTTGCCTCTCTCATGGAATTAGCTGTATCAATAGTTCCTATATTAGTGAGCAAATTAAAATTTAACAGCAACAAAAGTGACTTGTAGCATTTTAGTTTATCACTGTAACTTGAAAATCTTTATAATGTGAGGACTTTTAATTTTTACAACTTGACCTGTAATCTTCCTCAGACATCATTGCTGACTAATTAGATACATTGTTTTTATTGAAATCCAAATTGTTTATGCAACTAATAATTATTATGTGCCTAGAAACCATTTTAGGTGCTGAGATTCCATTTTAGGTGCTGAGATTCAGCAATACGCTTGATGGAGTTTGTTTCAATGTCTGATATTATTAAAACTACAGAAATAAACTACAATGTTTCTATAATGGAAAATTCCAATAGTGGAGGAATGTATCAATTGCTTAGAAGGAAAGAGAACACAGACTTAAATCAAGAGGCTAAGGGAAAGGCTCCTGGAGAAAGTGACTTTTGTGTGGAACATTCTTGCCAATTTCTGATTAAAAAAAAAATTCAAGTATTTTTGTCGTACATGATTTATCTTTACCCTCTGAGTTCTATTGATGGGAAAACTATTTTTATTTTGGTTGATCACCAATAGTAGGTGCAGAAAATTACACACATTCTTCTGTTCCATTGTGAAAAAAAGATCATCTATTTGTGCTTATTTTTATGCATCTGAGAAACAGATGATTCTAACTCCTTTAAATTCACAACCCCTTGGGACTGAAATTTATTCAGAACAGAAGTGCCCTGCTTCTTGTCTAGAGCCAGAATAGTTATTCATAAACCATCACAATGTTCAAGTTTTTAACCTGTCATTTTCTAACAGATTTTTGGAGAAGAAAAACTATGATTCCTAATCTTTCAAAATGACTCTTTGGGGATCTGAAAAACTGCACATTCCTGACTCTAAAAGATTTACAATAGCAAAGTCCAAGTTCACACAGCTCACTTTGAGAGGTAAGAGTATGTTTAGACCAAGAAATGTCAGAATTCTCTAGGACTCTGCTGGTTATTCTCAAATTGGTGAAGACATCATTCTTTCTCATTTAGCTAAGTTGTCAGCTTCTCAAAATAAATGTCATGTGTTCTAATTTGGCATTGAAAATTGAAATTACTTAAAAATAATAGTATATTTGATACCAAAGGTATTGAATGGAATTCTCATACTTTTTATCCAGCCAAGTCTAACTTAATAGCTTTTTGAATATGGCCCAGTAAAATGGTTGGTATTTTCACTTTTAAGTTATTATTTATTCGTCAAGTGTGTTTTGAACATACATAACAAGCTGAAAATCAAGCATATTTTTGGAACTTGAAAAAAGCTAAATAAATGTTTAAATGCCCTGCAGCAAGAAAAACCAGGGTTGAATTATTTGAAAATCACTTAATCTCCCATTTACACTGAAATTTATTTTGTACTTTCTTAATCAATAATTGTAACAGAAAGAATGTTTTACTCACGAGTTAAACACCAAGCATTCTCTTGTTATGTGTAGAAGATGGAGCTTAGGGACAACTTGATTTTATAGATGTGGGTGGATAGGATTGGTACTTCACAGGGAGATGGGGTGCCGGGGCACAGTAGAAAAAGCCAGCGGGGAGGCACTTTTACAAGTTTCTGTTCCTAATTAAAACAGCTGGCATACAACTAAGATCGAAACAAACATGAGAAATTTATGTGTGGTGTCAGGGAACAGAGACAGAGTCTTTAGTAAGGGGCCACATTCAGATGGAAGCACCGAAATGGAGACAGAAACACAGAACACGAGGTATATTATATGGTCAGTTCACTCCCCAATACATTTTAATGGGATTGAGTTTAGAAATAGTTTTAAAGGTTAAATTTTAAATTAATTACAACAAACACTATGAAGACTTGTAAGAGAGCTGATAATATTTACCTAATCTAGGGCCAACTGGTTGAATGTCTTAATCCTCCCTTTTTATCAGTTGCCAGTTTGCTCTGTTTTGATCAATGATCAGATTGATCAATGGCACAGCTGAGAAAGTTTAACAATTACTCATTTTTAGAAAAAGAGAACCCACTCTAGGTTAGAGATGCTATCAGTGAGGCTGAGACCTAACATGACCCTGACCCAGGGAGATGGAGGAAGCAGGCATAGAAAGTACTCGGTCCAGCAAGGAAGGTGCTATTTTCAAAAGCACTAGCCAAATACACATAACTGTGATGCCATCATCTTGGAAGACAAAGGCTGTGTCCCTTGATAACAATAACCTGAGAGGCAGTTAGTAAAAAAAATAATAAAACTTAAAACTGGTGGTATAAACTGTCCTCTGCTAGATTAAGTTCTGAGATTCAGAGGAGGGATGGTTACATAGAAAAACCTTATTTTAAGACCATGGGTCATCCTGTAGCAACAGAAGAGAGCTCTTAAATTGTGAAGTTTGGACAGATAACTTAATCCATCTCCAATCCCTAGAGAAAGCACTGCAAAATAATTCTGGGAAGTGTAATTTATTGAAAAATAATAATGAAAAAAGGACACATTGAGCAACATGCCAAGATACTATGCAAGCAAAGGTGAAGTCAAGCACAACATAAGGGCTTAGGCATGTAATCCCAGCTACTTGGGATGCAAAGATGAGAGGATCGCTTGAGGTCAGGACCAGCTTGGGCAACGTGGCGAGACCCCCCATTTCTACAAAAATTAAAGATATATATATGTGGGTGTGATGTCACATGCCATATTCCCAGCCTCTTGGGAGGCTGAGGCAGAAGGCTCACTTGAGCCTAGGAGTTTGAGACTACTGTGAGCTATGATAGCACCACACTCCAGCCTGGGCTACAAAGTGAGACCCTGTCTTTATATATTTTTTAAATGAAAATAATTGGCATAAATTTCCTATAGGTAACAACTCATCAGAAAAATGTTGCCAAAAGATGGATGAAAATCATAACCCAACATACCAGTTGGTATTTAATCAGAGAATCAGAACAACTGTAGATGATAGAGACTAAGGGATTTCTTCTAGGTTTTAGAAAGTCTAGCCTTATGAAATTTGGGGAAGTGCCTCTGCATCTTATGTTGGTCTTGCAGTCCAGCAAAAATGACAGTTGTGAAAGAAACCAGGACATGGATGAGAGTAAGGAAAATCTGCTCTTCATCATCTCCATTTTTAAATTTTGATCATCCTTTATTTGTTCATCAATAACAAAAGCGTTTTATTTGCTGAATCAGAAGAATTTTTGAATACTAAATAGCGTTGCCTAAAATTTTTATGCTATTTGCTATGTAAAGGCTACAGGTACAACACTATTTTAAATTTAGTTTGTTAATGTTTTCCCATTACTTTCTAAGTTTAGATAATGAGAAAACTATCAATCAAGTGCTAATTTTTAGCATTTGTCCACTTCTATGGTATAAATACTTATACCATGGACAATTTCAAGCTACTAACATGACATCACTGAACACAAGTTGGGAAGAAATGCACAATAACACATCATTAAAGTATTAACCTCAAGAGTATAGACAATAGTAATATTTAATAAGTAGAAAGGAAACATTAGAGTATTGTTTTTATGGTCAACATAATACACAGTTATAAGTTTACATGGTTTAATTTTTAAGAGTAATTGTTTTTAAAACAATTAAATTCTGGAAAATTAGTAATCAGCTCTTACAGGCCAGTAAGAGCTAACTCCAGCATATTACTGGGTTTAGAGTTTTCTCATAAAATCTTCAAATCGCACACAGCACTTTTACATTTCAGTGTATAAAAATTAAACCTCAAAAAGAGATATTAATAAAATTAAACTTACTAATTGTTTGATCTGCTTACTGTACTGTGGGTTTGCAATCTTAAAATTATTGTATATTCTAGGCTTGAAAAAATGTATACATATATTGATAATGGGAGACAGTTTTCTCACTCAAAGAAGGAAGTTAAAAATACTAAAATAGGGAGACTAGAATAATCCTCTCCTGTTGGATTTTAGTTGAAGTCATTAATTACATAAATATATATACACACACACCTATATGTACAGGGGTATATGTATATGTATATATAAAGTATATGTGCAAGTATATATAAAGATGTAGATAAATACATGTATCTCATATATATGTATAATGTACATGGATATGTATATACTAAGATAGCCTGGAATCAATGATATACTAGCCAATCTGAGTACAGCTGTTGTGCAGTACTTGTTCTAAATACTACTCATCATTAAGAAGAATCAAAGCTTCTTGGAGAAATACCTGATTCCAGGGCTGAGAAAGGAAAAGTGCAAAATGAGCCTGAAAATAATTTTTTGCACTATAATAAATTAAAGAAATGTTCTAAGAACTAAGAGTACATATTAAAAGGACACAGGAGCCAAGCAACAGTAATGGATTATAAACAATTGAATAATATTTGAATCTATAAATGCATTGATAAAAATGAATAAAGAAGAAAGGAAAGTTATTTTATATTGTAAAATTTTAATTAAGATGGAAAGAATAATGGGGTTAGAAATTCAAAAATGGATGATTAAAGTAGTTGATTAAATTTTGATGAGGAATAAGATATTTACATAGGCTCAAGATTTATCACCCAAATTAGTTATTATAAGCTTAACACAGTTTAATCAAGAAGTGACATGGTTGATGTTACCTAAATCAAGTGATCGGTGTTAATCTCACCAAAATCAGAAAGAAAATATGTGCATCCTAATTTGAATCACTGAGAAACAACAATGTCATGTCAATGGTATTCTACAAATGAGTAGCCTGAATCTATTCATGAGGAAATACTAGAAACACCCAAATAGATAGGATTTCTACAGAATAACTGGCTTTTGTCTTTGTCAAAACTTCCAAAGTCAAGAAAAAAAACAAAGAATTCAGAAGTCTTTCAGTTTAAAGGAGATTAAAAAGGCATGGCATGACCAAAAGAGATTTATCCCCCAAAATGCAAGGACGTTTTAACAGTAAGAAATCAATCAATGCAATTTACCATATCAACAAAATAAAAACCCATATAATTATTTCAACAGATTCAAATAAACAGTTGTAAAAATTGTATATCCATTCATGACAAAAACTTCCAACTAATTGAAGAGATCTTTGACTTGATAAACAGGATCTACCAAAAATCTATAGCTAATATCCACTTAATGGTGAAAGACATTAAGACATTCTTGCTCTTCTAAGAGCAAGAATAAAGCAAAATGCTTTATCCTTTTGAATCATTATTATGCTAGGGATCTAGTCAGTGCAGTAAAAAAGTAAAGTATAAAAATTGGAAGGGAAAAATAACATCTTTATTCACAGATGACATCGTTGTCTATGTAGGAAATTCCAAATAATCTACAAAAGAACTGTTTTCTGTGAAAATGACATTGGAATTTTGATAGGGATTTTACTGAATCTGCAGATCACTTTGGGTAGTATGAACATTTTGACAATATTGATTCTTCAAGTCCATGGATATGGGGTATCTTTATATTTGTGTCTTCTACAGTTTCTTTCATTACTATCTTAAGCTTTTCAATGTATAGATCTTTCCCTTTTTGGTTAACTCTGTTCCTAAATGGTCTTTTTGATGCAATTATAATATAATTGTTTCCTTAATTTCTTTTTCAGATAGTTTGTTGTGTTTAGAAACATAAGTGATTTTTGTATACTGATTTTTTTTCTTTTTTAATTCTGTAACTTTGCTGAATGTGTTGATTAGTTCTAATAGTTTTTTGGTGAAACCTTTAGGGTTTTCTGTATTAAGTTAATGCCATCTGCGGAGAAAATTCAACTTATTCCTTTCTAACCTGAATGCATCTTAGATATTTTTCTTATCTAATTGCAATGGCTAGGACTTCTAGTACTATGTTGAATAGAAGTGGCAAGGGTGGGCACATTTGTGCTTTTCCTGATCTTAGAAGAAAAGCTTTCAGCTTTTCACGGTTGAGTATGATATACACTGTCGGTTTATATATACCCTTTATTGTATTTCTTCTATACATAATTTGTTGAGTGCTTTTCTAAAAATCATAAATAGATATTAAATTTTGTTAAATGGTTTTTCTGCTACAGCTGGCAGATGGGGTAAACAGGGAGATGTTAGTCAATAGGTATACAATTTTAATTTATAATATGAACCATTTCTGGGCATATAATGTACAACATAGGTTGTGATGAATGTATTAATTTCATTGTGGTAATCACTGCATAATGTATATGTATATCAAGTAATCACATTGCAGATCTCAAATAAAACATTTATTTGTTAAATATATAAAAGTAAGAATGGGGAAAATTTTTTAAAACGTTCTATAACTATTAAGTTTTTCAAGGCAAAAGATACAAAGTCAGTATGCTAAAATCAGTTGTATTTCTAGATACTACAAATGAAAAACTGGAATTTAATATAAAAATAATCTAATACTATAAAAATATGAAATGCTTAGAAATAAATATAGCAAAATATGTATAATGTTTATATGCTTAAAATGATTAAAAATCTAAGTATAAAGAGATATATTCATAGAACTCTTTTAAATAAACTATTAGAACTAATAAATGAATTTAATTTGCAAATTAGCAAATTAAAAAGATGCTCAAAATCAGTCAGAAGGAAATAAAAATTAAAACCATGATAATTACTATCAATCTACTAAAGTTGCTGTAATAACTTTAGAAATTGACAATGCAAAATGCTGGCAAGCTATGGAGGAACTACAATGCTCAGACATTACCAAAGAGAAACAGAAACACATATCCAGCCCAAAACCTCTGTGTGAATGTTCATAGCAGTATTATTACTAACAGTCACAAGTTCAAACAAACCAAATATTTATTTGGTGAATGCATAAACCAATCATATTATATACATACAATGGACTGCTACTCAGAGATAAAAAGGAATAAGTTGCAACAATATGGAGGAATCTCAGAAGCATTGAGCTAAGTGAAAGGAGTCAGATACAATAATGTACAATTCATTTTATAAGAAATGCTAACAATTAAAAAACTTTAGAGACACAAATAATATCAGTGGCTATGAGAAGCTGGAGATGATTGCATGTAAAATAGTATGGGGAAACATTTTACAGTGCTGGAAATACATATATATTGATATTCATGGTTGTTAAACAACTGTATACAGTTATTAAAATTCAAAAAGCTGGATGTCTGATATCAATGAATTTTACTATATGTAAATTATTCCCCAGTAAACTTGACTTTGAACAAAAAGACATGATAACCAGAGGCAATGAATAACAACTTTTTATTTGATTCTTGACAATGGAAAAATGAACTCTAAAGGACATTATCAGGACAGTTGACATTTAAATATGCCCTATTTGTTACATAATATTGTAACTACTATATTAAAGTTTCTGATGTTGATTATTTTCCTGTGATCATTAAGAAAATGTGCTTGTTGGAATCCACCCAAATGCCCATAAGTGATACACAGGATTAAAAAAATTGTGGTACATGTATACTGTGGAATACTATGCAGCATAAAAAGAAAGGAGATCATATCCTTTACAGGGTCATGGTTGGAGCTGGAAGCTATTACCTCAGCAAATTAACACAGGAACAGAAAAGCGAACAATCCATGTTCTAACTTAAAAGAGGGAGTTTAACAGTGTGAACACACAGACACAGAGAGGTGAACAACACACACTGGGGCCTATCAAGAGGGTTTGAGGGGTGGAAGAAGAAAATCAGAAAAACTAAGCTAATGTATGCTGCGCTTTATACCTAGCTGATGGTTTGATAGGTGCAGCAAATCACCATGTTACACATTTAACTATGTAAGAAACCCACACATCCTTCAGAGGTCCCCTGGAACTTTAAAAAAAGGGAGTTCTTGTTTTCAGAAAATATGTACTAAAGTATTTGTTGTTATAGGGACATGTTTCTGACCATATGTATACATACACTATAGTCTCTATGTATAAAGGTAAATGCCTATACATGTATGTCTATATAATATGTATACATACATATCTGCACATACAAACACATGATAGAGAATGAAGACAAAAGAATAAAAGAGAAGAGAGAAGAATGATAAAGTAATTGGGGCAAAATATAAACAGTAGATTAGGCAAAGTGTGTACTGGATGTTCTTCTACTAGGCTTATGTTGTACTTTCTGTGTTTTTATGTTTCAAAAATGAAGATAGGATTTTCTTTAAAAAATGTATGATATCTGGGAGAAATAAAGCACTATTCATAGAGATCTTGATGCTTTTCTTTATATAAACATTTAGACAAATCTATAGAAAAGGTAAAAGTTTTAATAAATGAATTCATCATGATTAAAGGATATAATTATACCAAAATCAATGTTATATGACAAAAATATAAATTTTAAATTAATGCAATTTAAAAGTACATTAAGAAATAGCAGATGCCTATAAATATATCTAAGGAAATATCACTACACTGTAAACTACAAAATATTATTGAGAAAATTAAAGAATACCAAAATTGAGATATAATCACAGATTGAAAGACCAATTATTATAAAGATATTCCCCAATTTGCCCTCAAATTCATCCATAAATTTCAAGATACTCCAAACAATTTCAGTTAAGATTTTCTTTTAGAGGGGAAAGATTTTCAGAAATGTATATAGAAATTCAAAAATTAAGACATTCAAGACAATCTTGTACAAGCAAAACAATTAGAAAATGGACATTGACACACACAGCAGAATTTATTATGCATCTATATTAATAAGGCAATATGGAATTGGAAGAGGATACACACATGGATGATTGGGCCAGAATACCATTCCCTTATACACGTCCATTTATGTGAATACTTGATTTTTGCAAAATGGTAAATAATTTACTGTAGTCACACAATGGAAGACTATATAGCAATGAAAATTAATATTCTACAAGTACTTAGAGACTATTTTGAACCTCACAGACAAAATGAAGAGCAAAGGAGTACATACCATCTGATTACGTGGAAATTTTTAAATTATAAATCAGAACTAATCTGTTCTGGTAAAATTGGAGAAAGTGGATACTCTGTGGGGGACAGGTCATACTGTGACTGGAAGAGGCACAAAAGGGCTTAAGGGTCCTGGAAATATTTATTGACCTGGCTGCTGATTATTTTAGTGTGTATGGTTTATAAAAATATATCAAATTATACACTTGTGAGAAGTGCATTTATGTATAAGTATGCTACAGTTAAAAAGTTTTCAAGTTAAAAAATACACTTTGACAAAATATGTAATAAATTGGAACAACTAAGGTTCCTATTCTTCCTCAGACTAAAGTTGAAAGAAAGGGTGTAGTTGGTAGAGGAGAAAGAAAGAAAGAAGTACAATTGGTGACAATTTATCCATTTATCTTTTCATACTCAGTACAGGTTAAAGTAGCCTAAAGTTTAGTAGTATTTGAATGCCTAAAATGGACAGGTGGTCAAAATTAACTGCACAAATATTTTTAAGGTTTGCCTTTGATATTCTCTGTTGTAATGTACAGGACAAAACCTGGGGAAGTCCTTTGAAGGCTACTACAAGTTGGGTTCACTGCTGGAACACTTAACTTTTATGACCTTTACTGAAGGCTTGCCAGAAACTCTACAGAACATAATATTGTTTCCTGAAAGAAACTGTCACATGGGATTAGATACTCAGTAAGAAATTTCCCCATAGGTTCTGGTATGACTTAATTAAACTAGATAATTTTGTAAAATAAAATTGTTTTTTATGTTGATGAACTATTAATATAAAAAACTAAAACTCAAATTATACAGATGTCTTTAAATTTTTTTCCAAGACAGAGTTTAAGTTATAGGAAATTATAGATGTTGGTTTGTTCATTTACTCTCTTTTTTCAACAAATGTAACTTCAACAAGCCAAGCTATTTATTAACACAATTTCTAGAAATGTTCTACACTTGACATCTTTTAATATCAGATGCACTGAAATGTTCAATGATATTTAAAAACTAGGTTATATCATTTCAAAAGTCCCAAAATAGCAAAACCTAAAATCTTTAAAGCTTTAGGATAAACTTTTAAAAATGTATTTGTAAATGCGAATTGATGTCAACTTAGAAGAATTCAAACTCGCATTTTTTGAACTTTGACAAGTCAATTGTGCAGAAAACAAATGGTTTTAATAAAGAAGATATATATTTACTATAATATTTACTATATATATTTACTATATATTTACTATAATATTTACTGTAGTAAATATTTACTGTAATATTTACTAGTAATATATATATTACTAGTAAATAATACTAGTAATGGTAATTACTAGTAATATTTACTGACCTTTTATAATATATCAGGCACTAGGTTATATCCTTTACATAGTTGAATATTTATTACTCAAACAACCATAGTGTTAACTGAGGGTTATGCCATTATAAAAATGGGGATGGAGATCTAAAGTCAGGCAAAGTAAGCCCAGAGCCCCTTGTTTTTAACAGCAAGCCATCATGCGGATTGCTATTAATTATGAATGTGTATATATAAAACTTATGACATGTCATATGTGACATGTAAATTGCATGTTTTATATACATGTATACACATGTATGTATATGTATACTATACATATAAAATATATTCTATATTATATCTGCATATATTTTATGTATTAGAGTGTTTATGTTGTTTCCAGTCGTGGAGAACTTTGAAAAAAAAAAGATTATATTTTGAGTCATAGACAATACGTCAAAATATGCGGAGATTTTACAGCTCTTATCTGATCAAAAACATTAAATGAAATAACAAACTATGAAGAACAACAAACAGAAGTGTCTCTGTCACTCTGGATTGTAAAAAAAAACCAAAAACACTATCCCCATAAATTTTAGAACAAATAAAAACCAGTTGGAGAACATTTAGGAATTTACAACCTACTGTATCAAAGCCATAGGAGCTATTAGACTACCTCTCATCAGAGTTAAAATCTTAAAAAATCTTAACTCTAAATCTTTTCCTCCACAAATAAGGAAACAGTAAAAATAAACTAACTTTTAGTTTGTTAAACTCAAGAAGATTGAACAAGAACAGCAGAACAAACTAGACTGAGTGGGGAGAAAGATTATTAAGATAAAAATGGAAATTAACTATAAATTTAAAAATATTGGAATGGCTGATTATTCAGAAAAACCAGGCTAATGAGGTAAAAAAACAAAATCAGAAAAATAACACAGAACTTCACATTCAAAGAGATTTTTAAATATATCTGAAAGTACTGTAACATGTAAAGTGAATATGCATTAATTTGGTAATTACAATAAAATTATTTCTAGGAGAATATAAAGTATAAATATTCAAAAAGGTATTAAAAGTCTAGGCCATCTAATATTGAACTTAATTTTAATAGTATTAGAATTTATAAGTAATATAATAAAGCAGACAAAAAGAGGCATACATATTGAAAAAGAGTACACAAAATCATGTATAGGATTGTCTACCTAGGTAATTCAATCAAATAAGCCAAAAATCTATCAGAACTAATAAAAATTAAGTATAAGTTAAAATATTCAACATTCCAACATCAACTGTCAAAACTTGACTAAAAATAAAAAGCTAACAAGATACAATTCAAAATGAAAATAAAACAAAAATATAAAATAACTAGGAATAATTTTAACAAGCATTACATAGGACCTGTATGAAGAAACTTCAAAACTTCAGTGAGGAAATTCTAGGAAGACTAGAATGAATGGAAACAGAACTTACTGATGACATATGTTATCAAGTAAAGATATCAGTTTGCTTTTAAAATTTATACATTTAACTCAATCCCAATAAAAGTACCAACAAAAATTTTTTTTGATGGCAGTAATTTAAATAGTTGGTAGAGGATCATCTAAGATGTTCAGTTAGATAGCTAGGAACAGGAGGAGTGCAAATCGAAGCACTGCAAGACATCTCAAAGGAGACTGAGTGATGTATAAGGTTACTCTCTCCATGTACCAGTATAGAACATCTCTTATGGGATATTCAGTGTGCCTTAAGGGTGAAGTGCAGGAAATAGAATGGAGAGAGACAAGGATATACTGAAGCCATTTATTCTAGAAGTATTGTGCTAGAGGCAGAAGTTTTAACAACTAATTAAAATATATTATAATTAATATTATAATATGTGTAATGGATCAAAAAAGCATCATAATAATATTTGAACAGAGTTTTAAAGATACCTATCAGGGTCCCAGGTAGAAGAGTGATGAAGGTAGTCCTGGAAGGTGAGCCACTGTGTGCAAAGATGCAAAGCCTGAGAAAGCCTCTTGCAGATTAGATCTCTGTTGCTGGAGTTCATGACTGCAAATGGTGAGGGCCAAGTTGGAAATGCAGATCAGGTCTAACTTATGAAGGGCTTTCTCTGCTATTCTAACAAAGTACGTTTCAAATATATGTATGTATGGGTATGGGAGGGTGTGCATAATGTGTGAACAGAAACTTAAAATGCACAGTCTTTTAAAAATGCTACCAGGCAGCTTGCGCCAACCTTTTAAAAATTGTCAATGTTATATACAGTTTTAAGATACTACGTGTTATTTCACTTTTGAATAGACTTGCTCTAGTAAGGAGTAGGAAATACATTGTTTTACCAAGAGATTTTAAGGCTATATTAAAAAATAAGTATTTACTGAGTTTGGATTAAAAACAACGCTGTATCTCTTACATTTAGTATATCAAATAGAAGGTAAAGTAAATTGCACTCAAATTCTTAAAGTAAGAAAATCATCTTTAAAATACTTCTCTTCTTTATTAAAACCAGCAGTATTACAAAGTCATGATAGTTTTAATATGTATCTTTATATCAGCACAAAATAATTACTGAATTTTTTCTTCCAAAAATGTTGGCTTACATAGGAGCAGAAATGCATGAAACTGTTGCCTTTCAAATTTCTCTTAATGGACGTAAAGGGTAAAAACTCTCCTTTATGTGAAAGAGACACCTTTGGCCTCTACGAGAGATAAGTCGCACTGAATGTACTAAGTTTCTATGGGGTAAATTTTTATTTGTCATATTATTTGACAGTAATATTTAAGAATTTATGAATATTAAAATAATTCTCAAAATAAACAAGGGACTTTCTTCACTTGATTATTAATTATAGAAACTAACCTTGAATCTTTGGACCCGCTGTTGAGTCGCTCAGATTGAGAAGTACAAAGTGAAGACCCTGCTGTGTGGGTAAACTGATGACTCACATTTAATATTAGATTGAGCCAGGAACTCTAACTCTGCCAAGTTAACTTCACAGGGAGTCCCACTTCAACCCGCTCACAATTTCTAATAACAGCACTGTATTTCAACAGTGCTGAAATACACTCTGCTTCACTTTGGCATTTTGATTTGAAAATGAAGGTAGCATGTAAAATAATAAATTGCAGTGATGTTGGGGATAACCTTTTAAAGAACAAGTTAAAAGGACACCTATATTATGACAATGGTGTACAACTGTGTCCTCACAAAAATTAGAAAAGATTCATTGTGAGTATCTTTGTTGCCCCCATGTTAGTTATGAAACTATTTCACCTGCAGTAACAGAAAATTTTGCTGTTATTCATAGTTTGAAGACAGTGGTAAGGAAAAAAGACATTTATAAATTTATGTTTGCAAAAATAGAAGTTTGAAAGAGGTTTAATTTATAAACCTGGGGCGAGAGAAGTTTCATGTGATGTAGGTCATGCATTTCTGTGTTTTGACATTGGGATTTAAGCAATCACACTGGTTAAGATTTTTTATGTCCCCTTTAGACATGTTTATTTGAAATCTCTCTTGCTTTCCTTGGTGAACTTTAGACATGCAGAAGTACCCCAAGGGCACGCACTCACCTCTGGCAGATTTGTTTCCCATTTTTCTCCTTTTAGAATTCCAGCTCAGTCACTATTGCCACACAGATCAAAAGCCCCATGTTTATTGTCCTGGCCACATGGTGAAAAACATATCTCTGGGTAAGCCCTGCATTAGTTTTCCTGCCTGCAAAGACAAAATACTTTCTGTTCACACACAAAGATTCTTCTTAAAAGAGGCTTGTGTTTGCATATATGAAGCTGCACTGCTACTCTGATGGCAAATCCAGCAGCATTTGTAAGTGGCAACAAATCACTGCTTTGGTGTTGTGTGTCTACTGTTCACTTTCCTCCCCAATCCACAGCACTGGGATCCTTTGTAAGTCATGCTAACTCCTGTGCACGTTGTTCTTCAGACTGAAAGAGGCAGTCAATAGTGCAAAAAATTGTCTAATTTGAAATGCTTTAACTGAGTTTTGAGAGGTAAGCTACAAATATCAATCAAATTTCCTAATTTACACCTATGTTGACTTTATGAGATTGCAGGTGTATGTTAAGGGAATTAAACTTACAATCATTTAACTGACCAGATCCCAAACCAGTGTAACACCAAAGGACGTAGTCTTGCTTGATGGCAGGGTTTCAATTATCAAGGTAAAGCAGACATACCTGGTAGTCGATGCAGCCAATTTGTTGTTTTCTGTTGCAATACAGAAGCAGTGGCTTTTTGTAATTAGAAATACTATTTGTGGCCTAAGCCTATGAAAACTTCTCTGTTCTGCTGTATAGAGTAATCTGATTCCACTTAGAGTGCAAGTTTGGAATGGTTTGAGAATGTGTGCAATATGTATTAAGACTCAGAAGAGATAACCTATGGAGTGGAAGAAAATATTTGCAAAATAAACATCTGTTAAAAGGTTAATAATCAAAATATTTAATGAAGTAAAACCACTCAATAGCAAACAAATAAATCACTCAAATTTTTTGAATATGTAGAGATTCAGAAATTATTGCTCCTATGAGTATTTTCCAAAAAATCTGCTCAATAGTAAACTCTATACAACAAAAAAGCCTGGAGAGACATTAAAATAAAGATAGTTGTAAACGTTAAATATGTATTTTTCTGTAAATCAGTGCTTCCTGGTGGTTACAAGGAAGATAGTATATCATGGTATGTAATGGTGGTTTGCTTTAATTAATAGCTAAAATATATCTATCAAAAATAGGGTAAAGAGAAAAAAATAGAAAAAAATTTAAATAGACTTTCTGATCTCTTATCAGTATTAATGGTAGTAAAAAATATATATACTTAACATAAGATGCTGGGGGAGAGAAAGTAAAACGGGTAGAAGTTATGAATGCCAATTTTGCCCATAGAATAGGATAAATAGATGGGAACCTAAAAAAGGTTATTATATAATGATATGAAGAAGAAGAAAGAAGAGGGAAAGGAAGAGTAAAAACAAAAGAAAAGGAGAAAGGAGAGTGATGGCAAGAAGGAGTAAGAGGAAAAACAAAAGCAAACATAAAAGAGCACACAGGGAAAGGCTATATGTATGGAGACATATTCCACTATAACATAGAACATGAGAGAATTAAGAATAAAACATCATACCAATAAGTTTTAATTGAATCTCAAGAAATCTAAATCTATTAAAAGATAGTTTTAGAGTGTCCAAAAATCAGCTTAACAATATGCTTAAATATCCTTATATGAGACAAACACACACACAAAAAAAACAGATTACAAATAAATGAGAGGATAATAATACATGACAGGTAATTGTAAATGATATGAAATCAGGGCTCATGAAGTTGACATTAAATTGTGTAGAATCCAGTCCAAAATGGTTTAAAAGACATAAGAAAGGATACATTTTAGTGTCTGGGACACAAATAAAAAATTTAAAAAAATATATGTAATAATATTCTAGTAAACTTCCTAAAGTAGAAGCAACAGAAGATGCACATAGAAAGACAGATTAATAAAGGGAAATTTTAACTTAAGTAACTCCCTCAAAGATTGGTCAAATGGGCAAAGAAAGCCCCACAAGATAATGAAGACATATCTTCATAAAATCAATAAAATACTTCTTATACATAAATACAAATACTGAAATCTGTTAATAAATAATATGCCTTCCTTTCACAGAAAACCTCAAGCAATTAAAACAACAGAAACAACCCAAAGGCACTCACTTACTGTAAGACAATAAATATAAAAATTACTAACAAAAAATTAAAATTTTCTCTACCTGGATGAAGAAAGAAACACATTGTCAATGACTAAAGGGCAATTTCAAAATCAAAAATGAAGACAACTTTAGAAGGGTGAGAGCAATATGACATCAGAATTTTGGGGATACAGCTAAAATAATTATCAGTAAATTTTTTAAATGAAATAATTGTATCAATAAAAACTATAAGTAAATCCTCGACTCAAAATCTACAAAAACAATGACAAAAGCAAAGAAAAGTAGAAGACAGTTTAATAAAGGTAAAAAACAGAAATTAACAAGTTAGGAAATAGATAATCTGTAAATCAGAAGAGCAACACAATTGAAAAGCCACTAGCTAAGTATGCACCTAAAGTACAATAAATAAATTAAAAAGAAAAAAAAGAAAAACCACTAGCTAAACTGAGAACAAGTAACAGGGGAAAAAAAAAAAAAAAAAAACCAGATGCACAAAATTAGCAATCACAAAGAGACATAGTCATCAAAAGAGTTAAACAAATCTTAAAAGACTTTGTATAACTCTATTTGAAAACCTAGATTAAATTGATATTTCAGACATACAAAATTGATCCCAGTAGGGATAGCCAGTCTAAAACAGATGAGTTGCAATAGAATAAAAAGAGAATGTATTTAGAGTCATTCCGCATAAAAGCACCAGAACCACATGGCTTTACTGGAGTATTCTATAAAATGTTACAAGATTAAATAATTCCAGTGTTGCTCAAACAATTGCAGAGAACAGGAAAAGCAGAAACACACCAGGTTATTTCCTGAAGCAAATACATTAATCAAAACTTCCTAATGAAAAAAAAAAATCTATTGGCCAATGTCACTTGTGCGTAACAATGTAAAAAAATCTCAAAGAATCACATACTCATCTTCATATTCGAAGAAAGTACATTTTACAAAATTCAGCACCCAGTCATCTTAAAAACATTCCATAAGATAGGAATTGGGATATATCATTTCTTACATGACTAGACAGATAGACATAGATAGCTAGAGATAGATGGCTAGAGCATGTAGTTTGGAATATAAAAATAATCTCAACTCCAAAGCTAGTTTTGTACTTGACATGGAATCAATAGATATTTCCTCACTAAAGTTAAGAAAGCAACAAGAATGTTCATTATCTGCACTATTTAACATACTGTTGGAAGTATTTGCCCATTAGTTAAAGCAATTAGTACTTTCTAAAAAAGTTCTAATTTCTTATATTTACAGATACATGAATATGTGTCTGGAAACCCACAAAAACTAATGGAAAAATAAAAGCAATTTAGTAAAGTAGCAGGTTAGAAAATTATATTATATATGAAAACACAAGTTACAAATACAATATAGAAAATATGAAATTGATAGTTTGATTTACCATAATAAGAATCTACATGTAAACTTAAGGAAAATCCAGTATATCTGTGAAGAAACTAAATTACATTCCTGAAAATTATGAGTAGATTTGGAGAAATGGAAAGACGAACCATGTTCTTGTATAGTAAGATCTAGTATCATAAAAATGTCAGTGCTCCTCAAGTTAATTTACAAATAAAATGGAATCTCGATAGAAATATTATCCGTTTATTAAATGGAAGTGTTGACTATGAAATCTGTTTTGAAGAATAAATATAAATAAGAAAGCATTAATATAAGAGGATTATGAAGGGCTCTGGCAATACGGGCATTAAAAACCTAATGTTAAACCTGTATAATTAAAACTGTTTTGTATTGGCTCATGCTAAGCAGATTAATGGAGCAAAAAATTATAAAATCCAGAAACAGAACCAATTATGGAAATTTTGAATATGCTATAGGTAGCAAAACAAATCAAGGAGAAGACAAATATATTAAATATAAAAAAGGAATAGCCTTATAGACAAAGAAAAAAATGAATTTTTTCTTTATACCATATACCACGATAAATTTGGCATAGATCAGTAGCTTAAATTTAAGAAGAGAACTATACAAGTACTAAAATCATGTCTGAATTCCCTTATATTATGAGCATGGTTAAAACTTTCCTATCATTCAAACTCTATTAGTGTAAGGGATAACAGTGATTTATTGGATTACATAAAATTTGTAAAATGTTGTCATAGATTATCTTACGGTTCTGGAGGTCATAATTCTGCAATGAGTTTCACTGGATCAAAATCAGATCTGCATTTCTTCTGCATGCACTAGAAAAGACTTTGTTTACCTTTTTCCAGCCTCTAAAGGCTGCTTGCATTCCTTGGTTCCTGGCCTCTTTCTTTATCTTCAAAGTCAGCAGCCTAGCTGCTCTATCATCTTGCATTTTGCGTTTTCAATTTCTAAAGCTCTATTATAATAGCTTCTGGTATTTTTCTAAAATAATAAATGTGACCACGTATTTTTCTAAACCAAGCTTCCAAAGCTTCATCTCCAAGTAAAGCACAATGCTAAGAAATATAGCATGGACTTTGTGATGGTATTTACATAATTATTCTGCCTTGTGTCCACATAGCCCAGATCAAGGCCTAGCAATGAGGAAAAAAATGGCCCCACAGTTAGTTACATAATTCTTACCTCATTATTTTATTTCACTCATAAGTAATATTTTGAATTTTTGAAAGGAAATGAACTAGCCAAATTATCTTGTCTTTTCTCTATATGAATGAGATTTCTGAATATTTTGGTTGATGTTACAGTTCCAACTATCAAGTTGGAATGTGGAATGAACCTTATGAAGTTTATAACAATATATAAGAACATAATTTTAGAAAATCTAGTAATTATCTTTCTTTCATTGAATGCCTTAATTTGATTTGACTGGAGGAAATTTTTCTGCCTTGCTGCTACAGATTCTTTTTCTTTTCATCATCATCATTTTGTACAGTTCACTTATTCTGAATTTCAGGATCAATTATTGAAATACTTTTATTTATTAATTAACTGTAGAGCAGTCAGTTACTCTGTATAATCAATCAGGTTAAGACATACATCAGTTATGTCCGGGCACGGTGGCTCACGCCTGTAATCCCAGCACTTTGGGAGGCCGAGGCAGGTGGATCACGAGGTCAAGAGATCGAGACCATCCTGGTCAACATGGTGAAACCCCGTCTCTACTAAAAATACAAAAATTAGCTGGGCATAGTGGCACGTGCCTGTAGTCCCAGCTACTTGGGAGGCTGGGGCAGGAGAATTGCCTGAACCCGGGAGGCGGAGGTTGCGGTGAACCGAGATCGCGCCATTGCACTCCAGCCTGGGTAACAAGAGCGAAACTCCGTCTCAAAAAAAAAAAAAAGACATACATCAGTTAATATCTTTCTCTATTGCTTTTATTGTTGGTATTGTTCTCAATCTGTCTTTACATGTAAACTTTGTGCCAGATGGCCCTCTCATGGGGAGGTGGAAAGGGGATTACCTGTTAATGGTGTTACTCCTGGGCTGGGGAACTAAAACCTTTTGTCATTAGTAAAACCACTCTTCTAATGATGTTAATTATCTACAAATGTGTTGACTTAGAACATCTGTCATTAAATCTATACTGAATAAATGCGAGGAGGAACAGGGAGTAGGGGTCAGTTAGCTGCAATTGCCCTCTGAGAGCAGCTGATGACCCCCTAGCCTGACTCTTACACTGTATTCTGTGACTGAGAGTGTATTTACTCATCTGTTGCTGAGTCAGGGTCTGCAGGACAGACTTCTGCAGGTGGTGATCAACATCTTACCCAGCCATGCAGCAACTGTGGGGTTCTTAAGTACATGCTATGCAACAGTGTTTACTCTCTGAACTCCCTCTTTGCACTGAGTAGCAATCCTGAGATTAGTAAATGTGCCATTTTGATTTTTTTTTTTTTTTGCAAAAATAAAATACATAAGTTGAGTAGTTTTACAAAAATTTTCTCCATTGTTGAGAAGTTATTGACTTTATATGGCCACCGAATGCGTCTATTACTTCATAACTGCTTAGGATTTTACATATCAGGCTGTGCAATACCAACCTTGTAGGGATACCAAAGAACTAATTTAAATACGATTATATAACACATATAATAAACCCACCAAACTTTAGAATTGGGAATAATAGGAATTGTTTTTGAAGGTTAAAATGTAACATAAACACATAACTAATTAGAGTAGAATGTGCAAAATAAAATTAGAAATAGAGTCTTTAAGAGTTTGCTTTTGTATAATTTAATATGTCAAGTTATCTAAACAAAGAAGAGATTTATTAGAGGGTAGTGACATGGGTGTAGATTTTTGAGCTAGGAACTTAAGAAGCATGGGCATATAGACTGATGCCTGTTCTTCAAGGAAGTCAATGGTTGAGGGAAACTTTTGTAAGTGCGCTTTTTGCTTTCTGGATCCTTGGCAAAGCCAACATGCGTTGCAGAATGAAGGAGATTATAGACACTGAACTTTAGTATTATGTCCTATTTTGAAATGACTGCAACAGCCTTTTATTTATCAGGTTCCACAAGATTTTACTTTTTGAAGTTTTTTCTTCTTAAGGATTACATATGTATTTTTATTTAATGCTGGGTCTCATTTGATTTTTGCAGGGGTTTAATTTGATATTCAGACAACATTAACATTGTGATTCCTAGGAAAGTTATATTTCTCATTGTAAATTTTAAAATTTCTTTCTGGGTATGACTTAGCTTTGCATTTAGCTAGACAACAAAGTTATTTATGTTAATGTTGTACATTTGATTATTCCTGTGATGATTTTTCTCTTCCAAGTTAATAATCATTCTTCTTTGATATCACTCTCTCTTGAATTGCTGAAGTTAAGTAAGCCACTAAGACATGAATATACTATAGATGTGCTATAAAATTAAGACCTTGGACTTTGTTAAACTGACCATTTAGTCAATAAAAATTCATTAAGTGCCTGGTAGGTATCATCCTGTTTTAAGTGCTTGAGATATATCAGAGAACAAAACAGACAAAATTTCTAACCTCAGATTCTAGCTCAGAATCTAGTGATAATTTGTTACCATCTGTGAGGTATCTTCCTGGCGTTTTCTGTACCTAGCATGTGAGTAACATCTATACCTAGTTAAGGAGGAAGTATATATCCTTTCCATGTCATCTTAAGCAACACCTTATTAGAAGGCACTTTAAACATTGTTTCTTGCATAATTTGCAGTTTTCTCATTCTCAAACAGTTTTTCTTAGAAATTCAAATTCCCTTCTCATACATTCTGAGTCGTTATCTCTTTATAATCAGAGCCATCATCTCTCTTTGGGATTAAATACTCAGCTGTGAAAGCACTGTCAAATTCTTTTGCTTCATCTATTTTAGAGATAACTTGGCTTCTTCTAAATCTCATTTTGGACTTTTCTGTAAAGAGAAGAAAACACAACTTTTAATGGAAAACAAAGTAGTTCTTAGGTTTTTACACATATGGGGAACTCCTTCTAAAGTCAGGAACTGTTAGGTGTATGCACCCAGGCTTGCTTGAATGTGAAGTAAGTGTCAGTCTCCTAAAGGGCATCAGTAAGTAATTCTATCAAAAGTGTTCTCAGTTCAGGCTTCCACATGAGCATAAAATCCTTTATAAAGTCAGTACCTTGATAATTGTATTACATATTTTAGAACTAAGACACATGGATTAAAAGTTTTAAATAAAGTCTAAAGTTGGGTAATTGACTTCATATTTATCCATATATTTATGAAGTAGTCCCAGAAAATTGGCAATATGGTTTTCTTTTCATGTTAGTCTCAGTTTCTTTTCTTCAGTCTGTTTCTTATGTGTTGAAGTTCAGAATTCTGTCACTAGTGATCCTATATAATTTAAGTTTTGGAAGTCACTTATATGTCCATGACTCCCAACTCTCTAGCCTATCTAATCAGATGAACTAATTTAACTACTTATTGGATAGTTCCACTCAGCATTTTGGTTATATTCTTAGTTGGACATTTCCATAAGCACTTGAAACTCAACATGAATATGGTTGAATTCAGTAGCTCCTTCTTAACATGTATATTCTTATTTTGGTATCTTCCATCCCAGCTCATAGTTTTACTATCCATAAAGTCACCAATTTGGAGTCATCCTTACTTCTCCATCATTCTCAGCCTTATAGCCAATTTCAAGTCCTATCTATTCTTTCCCTCAAGTCTTTATTCAGTCTTCTCTATCTTCTACATCCTTGCCATCATCATCCTAGTTCAAGCCCTTATCATCTCTCACCTGGATCATTACAGTAATCTGTTAATTCAATGCTACTTGGGTGGCTGATAGACTGTAATATGACCTCACAGTCCTCTATGTGGCCTCCTTCTGCTTAAATGGTATCAGTGGTACTCAGTCAGTACAAAAGCAAGTCCTAGCCTTTCTTCATGTCATGCAAGATCCTCCGTTAACTTTCTTCAGCCCATCACTAATTGGTTGTGTGCCATGTGTTGTTTGCACCTCCAAGTCTTTGCTCATGCATGTGTTTCCTCCAACAGGAAGCCTTCCCTCAACACCCAGATTGGTTTTGTTGTATCTCCTCCATCTTCCTATAATTCTCAATATTTATGCCTAATACTACATACGCCCTCCTGGCACATCACTATTTATGTCTGTCTCCCTCAAGAGAAGGCAAGTTCTTTCAGACAAGAAAAGAACTTGTTGTTAAGTTCTATTCCTCGTTGTTAAGCCTCCTGATGTCAGAGTAGACAACACAAGTTTGTTAATTAATGATTCTTGCACATTAAACAATATTCAAGATCCTTAGGTTTGAGCTCTATCTGTGTATTAGGCATACATGTTTCCTTGGGTACATTTGCTACTTTAATTTTCATGTAGAAGTGTACCCCAATTCAAAGACAAGGGATTAGACTCAGTGATTTATATTTTGAGGATTCTGGATTCTGTATACACTGTAAAACGATCAAAACGTTTCCATTTACATTTTTTCTTCAGGCCTCTCCTAATCCCTTGGACTTGTAAAACCATTTAGAAGGCGGAAAAATCTTCAGTTATTGTTATAGAAGCTTTCTATCATATTAACGCTGCTTTTCAGTATTGTTTTCTCCTAAAGAGTTCATCTTATATGTACATTGCATTCAAGGAAATAATGAATTATTAATGAAATTCCTTTTCAAATGAACATTGAAGATATATTTGGATAATCATGAAAAATATTAGGTATTTTATAAACCTTTTTGTTTTGAAAGCCATGAGAGTATCAAACTTATCTTAGACTTTTAATAGAAATTATAGTAGTTTCAGGAACAGTAAAATATATACATTGAAAATCAAATGCTTTCACATAGATATATTAAAATTGTGTAAGCGACAGGCCAATTAAGATCATGAACATGTTGAGAGTGATGAGGCAGACCACCTCCCTTCTGCACTCATCTACCTCCACCACACACACTCAGAGACACCTTTCACCTTCCTTCGCTACTAGTGACCACCCAGACACAGTCATGGTTACCTAAGGGTAATTTAGTAACACGACACACTCTAGTACTCTGGGTCATACACAGTGTGAGATCATTATTCATTACCCACATACATTAAATTTTTAAAGCACTCCTTGGATATGATCCAAGAATTATCTCATCAACACTTAACACTCCAACCACAGAATGAAGGGGCAGGAGGGTGAAATATCACACTGAAATCTGAACCAGAGGAGAGACTGAATTGAGACACAGAGGAAGAAAGGGTTTCATAGCTACCCACTGGCCATAATTAGCCTTCCAATCTACACATTTGGCAGATTCTAACGTGCTTCGGAAGCCTTGCCAATGGACAAGTACATATGTCTCCACAAATTACTTGCAGCCTCTGATTGCTAGCAACAACGGAGTTTCAGAAGGGTGACCATGAAAGGAGAAGGGAATCAAAGGAAGTCCTGTGAGAAAATAGCTACAGCTGCTTGAGAGAAAATGGGAAGAGATGAAGAATGTAGTGTGCCTGGTTGCCAGCACTACACAGCTGCAGTTTTCTAAGAAAGAAAATAGGAAGACTTCTTTGAAAGCCTTTCAAGATTTAGAGATCTGCTACAAAAGGAGATTTACCTTAGAAGATATTTAACTATAAAAATATAACCAGTAGGAGAGAGGCAATTTTTTTGACACAATTTATGGCTCCAGGCACATAAAACATTGACTTTTCTTTAAGGAAATATTCTTCTCCTGAAATGATACAGACTTTTTAGTTAAAATGCTCTAAGCCAATGGAAAAAAATACTTATATATGAGAAAGAGTTTTGAAAGATGGTCTAAGTTGTTATGACGGTATTCTTTTAATTATTTTATGACTTTCGAGAATGTACTAACATTTTTATGACTTTTAGAAATATTTATTAACTGTTGGTGACTGAGAACTGAGGATAAAATTATGAAAAAGATGACCCAGACTTGATATCTTTTGTATTCCACTGAGGACTATAGAAAAAAATCACAGTAAATTGTTGTGACACAAGAAACTGTTGTCATAATAGGGAGGTAATAGGTGTTATGAAACACATAGCAGAAACTTCTAAGTCTAAGGGCTAGGGGAAAATTCTAGCAAGCATTTTGATTTCCTAAAATACCGAAGGTGAGTAGGAGTCACCCAGTAAAAAACATAATCAAATTTTTTGTTTTTGTTTTTGTTTTTTATCTGGTCATAGGTAAGTGGCTAGAGCCAAAAGGAAAGAAATGATGGGTCGGGGAGAAAGAAGAGGGAGAGAGAGTTAGTTTGCCATGTTGAAAGTACAGATGGCAAGGTGGGGAGTAGACGATGGGAGTCTGGAGAGGTAGTCAGAGAAGCTGGACAGGTCAGGAAAGCCTTCGTAAGAACAATGACTATATTACTTCATATATAAGCCAGGATACTCTTGAGAAAGACAGGAGGCACTATTAATGATTATGCCTGGACATGAGCATAAATGGAGGCATATGGTGATTGTATTTTAAAAGTACAGAGATAATTTTAAAGAAAAGGATGATATTCTCATACTAGCCTTTATAAAATTTCAACTTTAATAGAGAATGGTTTGGAAGAAAATAAGGATGGGCAAAGGGAGACCAGCTAGAAAGGTTTGAGATGACTTGGAATGACTAACGATCTCATGACCTGCACTAAAATAGTTTTGGCAATTTGCAGTTAAATGGATACCCCTAGATTTAGAGGAAATAGAATCAGTAAGACTAATTGGAATAGATGGGGTAAAGGGACTGTGTTGAAGAAGAGACAGAAGCCCAGGATCATTCTTAAGTTATGACTTTAGTAGCTGAGGGGCATGGTGATGAGTTTTAAGGAGGTTAGAGACATCGGAGGAGAATCCTGATTTGGGGAGGGAAGGATAGAAGATGTTCAGTTTTTATCATACTGAGTTTGAGAGGGCTGGGAAATCTTAAAGAATAAATTTTGAGTAAATACATTTATATTAGGAGATAGAAAAGCGATGTATTGTCAGATACAGTAGGTGGAAAAGAGTAATATTTTTAAAGAAAAGACTGTCAAGGAGATAAAATGGCCTTGGACCAAGACTTGATGTTCTCCAATGCTATGCTGAGAATGTATGCTTTCCCCAAAATTTGTATATTGAAATCCTAACTCTCAAGTGCTGGTATTAGGAGGTGGGGCTTTGGGGAGGTAATTAGGTCATGAGAATACAGCTCTTGTGAATAGAATTAGCACCCTTACCAAAAGGGACACCAGAGATCTAGCTAACCTGTTCCATCATGTGAGAACATAGCAAGAAAGTGTTATTTAGGAACCAGAAAGTGGGCTTTCTGCAAACATCAAACCCACCTTAATTGTGAGCTTCTCAGCTTCTAGAACTGTGACAAATTTCTGTTTATAAGCTACCTAGACTAGGATATTTTGTTATAGCAGCCAGGATGGACTAAAATATCCAACATTTAATAGTTGGGTATAAGAAGCCAAATTGTCAAAGGAAGCTGAGAAGGAGCAACCAAAGAGACAGAAGAGCTCAAACTTCTAAATGAGACATCTAGTAAAATAAGGTTACAAGAATAAAATAAATTCAGTCACAAATAGGTTATTCAGGCTGCCATTTTTTTTCTTGTTTTCTTTCTTGTTTTTGTTATACAGACTGCTTGCTTTATCTTTTGCATTGATTTGTCAGAAATTTATTGTGATTTTAATTCTATTAATGATACCATTATGTGCAAATGTACATAATGCCCAATTATATCATTATTAAATTACAAATAATTTAAAACCCATTTTGTAAGCAACGATTATAACTTTTCTTGGCCTACATTTTTATTCTTTTGCTTATCTTCATTTATTCAACCTAGCAGTGCAAATAATATATATGTGTGTGTGTGTGTGCACGCGCGCACATGTGCGCATATATATCTATATATACATGCAACATACTAAATTATACATCTATATGTATACTAAATTATCTACTATCAACATTTCTGTTTTCTCATTTGTACTGTTTTGATGGCATGGTGACAATTATTTAGGAACAAACATATTCTCAAAAATAATAATTTCCTTTGCCTTCTGGAAGAGGAGAGATCTGGATATGAATGCTAGCTCCATCTTATATGAATAGTGTGAGCTTAAGAAACAGCATAAATTCCATGTGGTGTTTTGTAAAACTGGAATGTTTCTGGCTCAAGCGAGTGTTTATTTTTTTTCCTTCACCTTACTTCTGATCATGAGCTTGCTTTAATATTCACTGTGAGTCTGTTTCCATGGTGACTCCTCAGTTCTTGGGCTTGTTCTTGATTGAGTCATCTGACCACAAAGAAATATTTGGAAGAAAAAACTATTGTGTTGTTTCATTTTCCAAAACCTTGTAAATCTGAGGATGTTTTATAATAAAATAAAATCATCACAGCATAATTCTCTCCTCTGTAAAATCTTTGAGACATTTTTTTCATTGCATTATACAATGTTTATTGTCACGAAGAAATATGAACCCGATTAGATGTTACTTCCTTGAAAGTAGCCTCTTTTCTTCCTTCTGGATGTTAGAAAAATTCTTTAATCATGAAATGTAACAATATTCTGGGGTATCTGCGTATGTGTGTGTGTGCAATTGAACTTAATACACTGTTTTTCCTTTAACATTTCGGAAATCCCTAGGGCTCCCAAATCAGCTCTTTATGTGATCAAGAAAAGTATTTGTGCCCATACAGTGGATTGTTGTTTCTAAGGTATTTGTGTTGTTTTTCAGAATCTCTATATTTTGTAACCTGGACTTTTATGATATGCCTTCTATTATTTTATCTTTTATTGTTTGCTATTTCTTTATGTAATTTGTTCTCATTTTGGTGGTCTTTCAAGAGTTTGTTTTCTTTACAAATACTTATTCTGAACTACTGTGATTATTAGTATTTTCCAAGTACATTAAATTTCATCTCTTTTTTTAATTGATCTTTGTAGTAAAGACCAGAAGAAGAAAGTTTAGGAAGTCCTTGCCTCATAGCCTTTTTTTTTTTTTTCTGTGAAGTAGGAAAAAAAGATACCTGCTGAGAATGAAGACAGGTAAGCACAAATAGAAGATTTAGGTTAGAGAAGTAATGACACAGTTCTAGAAGAAAATGCAAAGGGAATTAACCCAGAAAAGAAAAGGAAAAGCTGAGCAAAACGTTAATTGGCTAAAACTGAGAACCATATATTTGTGATTTCTGCCCTCAGGGAACATAAAATCTGGTTGGGAAATATGAGACGTTACAGCCATTACGACCCAAACAAGTTACAGTGGTTCATGATTGTGAATAAACAGACAAATTTAAGACTCAGATGTTTTTCGTTTTTGATAATAATCAGACATTCTTAAATATACAAGAAGAAACATTTCATTAAAAAATTGAAAAGAATAATATGCGTAATCACATTTCCCTTACCAGCCTACTTTCTGACAAGTTTTCTTTGTAAATTTACTACTGACATTGGGATCAGAAATATCTCTACTTAATTTCTTATATACTTTTAAAAGTACAGATGCAGAATTAATTTCTTGCCAGCATCCTACCTTTAACTTCTAATTTAAAATTTGAGCTTAATTAAATAAAAAAATATAACTTCCTAAATATGCTTTTTGGTTCAAATAAGACCCCATATATTTGAAGCTGTGATTACCTCCTAATCTGAGCTTTTTAGTTTATATCTAAAAAATGTTTCAGAGACAAGTAACTATACATATGAATGTTAAATTATGGATTATATTAATTTATACTGAAATAAGAACGATTACAAAAAATTGTACCATAAAACCACCAAATATATAGAGGTAAATTGTTGGGGCAGTCATGGAAAATAATGCAATATTAATCTCTTGATGCCTTTTAGGTATATTTACAGATTACCAGCAAACATGAAAAAAAGATTTATTTAATATTTTGTCATATTGCGCAATAACTCAAAGCAGTAGTAAAGAACTTAGAGATTTACTGAATTCTAGAGGCCAAACACCTGGAAATGAAGAAGCAGAAAGGAATACCACAAAGATGAGAAATTTTTACAAGAATAAATGGCACCATAAATTTAAGTCTAAAATTGTAGCTGTTCTGGGATATGTCCAATATATCAAGTAACAACTAGACATAAAGAAATTGTCATTTTCACTAGCAATTCCCCGAAATAGGTATCACAAAGTTTAAGGAAAATATAAAAATATTTTTACTTTGTGCCAATGCCCTGCATTCATGACATCTGTATTAGTCTGCTTGAGATGCTGTAACAAAATATTAGAGACTGGATAGCTTAAATAACAGGCATATATTTTCTCACAATTCTGGAGGCTATAGAAGTCCATGATCAAGGTGCTAGCCAATTCAGTTTCTGGCAATGGCTCTCTTTCTGGCTTGTAGACAGCTGCCATCTCACTATGTCCTTGGATGGCCTTTCCTCCATTCATGCATGTAGAGGGGGATCCTCTACGTGCAAAATATAGAGATTCTGAAAAACAACACAAATACCTTAGAAACAACAATCCACTGTATGGGCACAAATAATTTTCTTGATCACATAAAGAGCTGATTTGGGAGCCCTAGGGATTTCCGAAATGTTAAAGGAAAAACAGTGTATTAAGTTCAATTGCACACACACATACACAGATACCCCAGAATATTATTACATTTCATGATTAAAGAATTTTTCTAACATCCAGAAGGAAGAAAAGAGGCTACTTTCAACGTGAAGAGAAGTTGTCCTCTTCTCCTCCTCCCCTCCCCTCCTCTCCTTTTTTGTTTTTGAGATGGAGTTTCACTCTTGTAGCCCAGGCTGGCGTGCAGTGGTGAGATCTCAGCTCACTGCAACCTCCATCTCTGGGTTCAAGTGGTTCTCCTGCCTCAGCCTCCTGAGTAGCTAGGATCACAGGCATATACCACCATGCTGACTAATTTTTGTTTTTTGAGTAGAGACCCCCCGGGGGTGTACCATATTGGTCAGGCTGGTCTTGAACTCCTGATCTCAGGTGATCCACCAGCTTTGACCTCCCAAAGTGCTGAGATTACAGGCATGACCCACTGCCCCGGGCCTAGTTGTCTTTTCTTACAAGGTCACTAATCCTATCAGATCAAAACCCCACTCTTATGACTTCATTCAATCTTAATTACTTCCATAGAGGCCCCATTTCCAAAAATAATCAGGTTGGTGTTAGGGCTTTAACATACAAATTTGGGGAACACAGACTTTGTCCATAAACCATTCACGGGGTGGAATTACTGGAAATCATTTTTAGCTTTATTTAAAAGAAGCCACCACTGTGGAATCACTTAAATAAGATTTTGATTATTTTAAAAGAGTTATGGCTGAAGGTAGCTTTGGGCCTTTCTCAGTGCTCAGAACCTCTTGGTAAATGACTTTATTATCAGCTTTACCCCTAACCCTTCCCCTGATCAGCACTGAAGGTGGACGAGGGTGGAAAACTGAAGATTACACAGTGCAACGTGCTCACTCTCATTTTCTTAAATGACCAAAGACTGTCTGCTAGGCATGCTAAAAAGTTGGTTCACAAAGTCTGAAGCCCTTTCCCTCAAATATCAGCTACTGTTGACTTTAGTATAAAAGGACTTTATGTGATGGACTCGTCTTTGACTAAGTATCCAGCCTATTCAGGTTCCTTAGACCATGCAGCAGCTTTTCTTTCCTAAGGTGACCTTACCTAGATCTTATATGCTTAAAATACTTAACTTTGCCTTATGCATTTTCTTCCTTAATGCTATTATAAATAATTACCCTTCCTTTGTGAGCATATGTATGTTTCTGTTTCAAAATTTATCTAAAATAATTTTAGAAAAATTGCCTTCAGCTGTGGATCTTGATAATTAGTACAATTAATCTTTACCAATATTACTAGAATATTAGAATAATCCAAATATTCCACCCCCATTAATTGGATAGCACTTTTGTTTTTTAATGCTTCCGGTTACATTTCTGAGAAAATTGTCTATTCGTTTTTTTCAGATGAAAAGGTAATTTACTGAACTGTTTTGTATTTTCTTTTGTTTAATTTGAGGTGAAACGTGTTCCCTCAATGGACTATTGCAAAGGAACTGTGTTAAAAGCAAAGTATCTAATGACCTTTCCGATGCCTATGCAACAACTCACTGTTAAAACATTTGTCCAGAGTACTAAAATGACATAGAGTGATGTTTATTGTACTGGACTAAAAAGCCCTGCCTGTTGTTTTTCTAGAAACTCTTTTGTTTTGTCTCAATGCATGCTTGGATTTACTCCCTGATATAATTTCCATTCCATAAGCCCAGGCCTCCTAGACATACCATCCATGATGTGCCCACTTTTTGTCTTGCATACATCAAACAATGCAGGAATCACTGAGTATATTATTTTTAAAAACAGTTCTAGTACTTTCTTGGCTCTTTTATAAATGTTATTATTGGAATTTTTACAATTTTATGGAATTCAATGGGACCCTACAATTTCCTTGAGTGTAGAATTTCTTCTTTCCTGTATTTTTATGCCACAAAGTTGAATTTCAAAGAGAAACACTAGAAACACTCTTCTTTCTACAAGGAATAAAAGGCCTCAGCAAATTCCTAATCTAATTAACATCTTTAACAACTAGACAATAAATTGACTGCAACTGCCCTGGAAGTTCTGTGCCACCTTGTTAAGCTGCTTTCCAAGATGCTGTAAATCAAAAGAGAAATGCTGAGGTCATTGCATATGTTTGTTGCTTGTTCCAATGTGAAAGGCTGATTGCTTTACCAACTGCTCATTTAGGCTGGATTTTTTTTTTTTATACTTGTTTTAGCGTTTTAGGTTGGGAAAAGAGGCTGTTCTGAATGCACAGTATTATATTTTGGCTCCAGTTTCTTAGGCCAAAGTCTAATAACCTGGTTACTTCATTTATTATAGATTATGTATATTTTTCAAAGAGAATAATGAGCAAATTACAATTTACGAAGAAGTTTATACAATAGCCTTTAACATTTCACCCGAATTTTTGTCACACCATTGAAATTCTATAATTTCTTTCTTATGAATTTCTATGGGATATGATTCACTGTGGTTATGATAATGATATTTCTTCAAAAGCCATGATTATCATTTATGTTCAGATAAGCCAATGTTTTATATCTTGATTTCAAACTGAACTTTATGCATAACTGAAATACATGTAGTATTTCTACCTGTATGGTAGAAAGGGAAATATTAATCATCTGAATGTAAACTTCTTCTATTTGAACACACTCCATCTTTCAGATATAATACTATGATGAACTTAACTGACAGAGGGGTTTTCTTTGCCCCTAGTCTAGTTCATTTGTAGAGTATCTACATGGGTCACAGCATACCCATGGCATGACCCTGGGATTTTAAACCAATGCCTTCTGTTTTATTTTGTTATTATTATTATTTTTTTAGCTAGTGTCTTTTGTGAGCTCAAATTAAAGGGTCCCTCAAAAAAAGATCATGACCTGGTATGAAATAAAAAAAGGACTAATTATTTAAATGCATAATTCAGAAACAGTCTTCATTATTGTCATACAATATTCAATCATCTAGTAACTTAACCAAAATAAAATAGAATAAATTGTTTTGCCTTGTGTTCATAAAATAACAAAGAAAGGGGTTCTCATCTATTCACAAAATGGGAAATCATAAAGAAAAAATGTTAAATTTGCTTTCATTAGTAATTTACAAAGTATGAAATTGCAGAAATAGATAATAAAATGCCACTAAAGTTGGCGATTTTATTTACTGTTCATGGTATTAACAAGGAGCAGGATATTTGAGGAACTAATTTTACAATGTATCTCTACAACCAATACCATAATCTTTTAGACCCATATCTGGCTATCTATCATAAGAAAATAACAAAGACATTTAGAAAAGCACTATAGTTATGGTGTGCATAATAATGTTTCAGTCAATGACTGACTACATATATGACGGTTGTCCCGTAAGATTGATTATATGGTTTTTTTTTAGCTTTTAAGTTGAGCGATACATGTGCAGTTTGTTATATAAACTTGTGTCACGAGGGTTTGTTGTAAGATTTCATCACTCAGGTATTAAGCCTAGTACTCATTAGTTATTTTTCCTGATCCTCTTCCTATTTCCACCTTCTACCCTCTGAAAGAGCCCCGTGTGTAGTGTTCTTCTCTATCTGTCCATGTGTCCTCATCATTTAGCTCCCATTTATAAGTGAGAACATGTGATACTCGGGTTTTGTTCCCTGTTTTAGTTTGATAAGGATAATGGCCTCCAACTAGAAAGAAAAACAAACATTTAAAAATTTATATGAAATAAAAAAAGAGCCTGAATAGCCAAGGCCGTCCTCGTAAGCAAAAAGAAAAAAGCTAGAGGCATCAGGCTACCCAACTTCAAACTATACTACAGGGCTACATTAACCAAAATAGGATGATACTAGTACAAAAACTGACACATAGACCAATGAGACAGAATAGAGAACCCAGGAATAAGACCGCACACGGTCTTATTCTTGAGAATCCTGACAAAAACAAACAATGGAGAATACTGTATAACCAAACTCCCTATTCAATAAATGCTGCTGGGATAACTAGGTAGCCATAAGTGAAATTCAAACTGGACCTTTTCCTTACACCAAATACAAACATTAACTCAAGATGGAATAAAGACTTAAATGTAAAATTATATGGTATTTTTACTGTAAAGTTTTCTATGTTTAGATACACAACTATTTACCATTGTGTTACAATTGTCTATATATGCAGCACAGTAATGGGGTGTACAGGTTTGTACCCTAGGAGCAATAGGCTATACCATATAGTCTAGCTGTAGTAGGCTCTACCATCTAGGTTTGTGTAAGTACGCTCTGTGATGTTTACACAATGACAAAATCACCTAACAATGCATATCTCAGATGGTAATGCTGTTGTTTAGTGATATATAACTGCCAAAACCTGAAAACACAAAAGCATTCAATGATAACCAAGGGAGTTGTTGTTGTTGTTTGTTTTGTTTTGTTTTGTTTTGTTTGAGACAGAGTCTTGCTCTGTCACCCAGGCTGGAGTGCAGTGGTGTGATCTCGGCTCACTACAACCTCTGCCTCTCAAGGTCAAGTGATTCTCCAGCCTCAACCTCCTGAGTAGCTAGGAATACAGGCACCTGCCACCAAGCCTGGTTAATTTTTTGTGTTTTTAGTAGAGATGGGGTTTCTTCATCTTGGCCAGGTTGGTCTCGAATTCGGCCTCCCAAAGTGCTGGGATTACAGGCGAGAGATACCGTGCTCAGCCTACCAAGTGGTGGTTTAAATTATAATACATCAATCACATATATATTATTCAACCATTAAAGTGATGGTTATTATTATGTATTGACATGAATAAAAGCTTATAAACTCTAATGTTAGGGAACAAAAAAAGCAGGATAAAAATTTTGTGTACACTATACAGATATTTAAAAACATGCATCTGAAAAAGAGGGAATACTCCAAAATCATGGTAGCCTATTTTTGGGCTGTGTTTTATAGATATTTTTCCTTTTCTCCTTTCCAAACTTTTTCTCTGATGTGGTTATATTACCATTATTTTTATAATGTTTAGTAAAAAATCAAACATAGTAATTTTTAACTCATTTGTGAATTATAAACAAACCCTCAATGAAAATAACTATTTAGGAAAATGGCCTCCATCCAGCTCCCCAGTGTTTTGTAAGCATGCCTTTATTTCTAAATTTTTTTGATGACACACAGAGGAAGAAAAAAATATCAAAGATAAATGAGGCAAAGCCTACTGGTCACTGGAAAAGGTTGATGTGCCGTGAGAATTGTTGTTAACTGCAGGGGATTTGACTGACTGACTCAATTGTATCTGTTTCCACACATTTATGATGAAAGCTAGAAAATGTTTTGTAAAAATACATTTTCATAAAATGGCTTGTAGAATATGGACCGAAGCTTGTGAAAGGTCTGATGTTTGAAATGGTGGGTAAGTCAGCTGAGAGGAAGGCTGTGAAAGACCACAGCTAGTTGTTTTTTTGTTTATTTTTTTCAGAGTAATTTCACAAACCTTCCAAATTAGCATCTGCCTTTTGAGAGTTAGACCTGAGAGACAGAACCTTCAAAGTCTGTGATATTTAAATGAGCTTCTTGTTTGCTAATAAGTTTTGATGTAGTGTTATTTCTAAATTTAAGGTTACCAGATATCTGCAGTTCTGGGATCAAGCCTGGGATTTGGTCTTGCTTTCCCAGCTGCATTGTATCACTAGTCTGGAGGAACAGCTTGAAAAATTTAGCCACTCCTGGGGGAATAGAGGATTAAGCTTGACTTTCTTTATGGAATCAACATTTGGTTCAATATTTTTTTCCGTGTATTCATGCATAACTACATAGACAAACAAATTGAATCGATGATTGAATGTCATTTATTCTTCTCCTTATGAAAACTAATGTTTCACTTTCTTATATTTTCTGTATATAAGAATGGAGAGGCTCGAAATACGGTTTTTCATCATGTGTATGACGGTAAGATAGATGATGTATAAGGGTAAGATGTGACTATGTCGTTCGTCAAAGTGTATTGTACCTCATTTCTTTACCAAACAAAAGAGATAACCGAAACGGTCTGTTTCAAAGAGACACCCTTTTCCCCTCTAAATTGGAGGGCGTATGCTTTTGTGAAAATGTATATATATATATTTACATAGAATGAATTGGGCTTTGTAAATCAGATCAATCAGAGAAGTTCTCTAGTTTCCCCACTTGGATAAATAGTACTTCTAGGATATTTGAAAGTTTAGAGCTGAATTATTAAGATCTCATAAGAACTAGAGAATCACGAGTGGTGAGCTCCACCCTAGCTTGACTTCAGCAATGTCCAGTAGTAATTAGTGATAAAGACAACCTCTCTTACTGGGAGGATCTAGGGAAACTCCATCTGAATTAAAAGTCATCTGTAAGAACTGAATTCGGTCTGAAGTGTTTTATTTTGTTTTTAGTTTTTAAATAAAACTTTCCTGAGGAATTTAGTCTGGTGTATTACAAAATGACCTCTGCTGAGAACTTTAGTAGAGCTTTTGCCTGTGTTTTTCTATGGTTTTTGCAATAAACTACTTCTCTGGTCATTTGGACACCATCAATTAATCTGTGATTTCCTTTTCCTCATTGTAATCTTCACTGATAGAGATACCATTAGTAGTCACAAATTTGTACAACTCATAAATCTTTCTGCACTACTTCAAAAGTAGTAATTTCTCTGAAATAAACTTCTCTAAACTCTTATAGTGTTACATGTGTAGAGTCTGTTTTATTTTCTCTGGTAGTCTTTTTTATTAATTTCATATTTTATTTTAATGGCCCTTAATTCCTTATCTGTGCTAGCTTTCCCTATCTTGTGGTTTACGTGGTTAAAAATCATCTAGTTACGCTAATCTCTCTTGCTACTCTTCAGGCTATTTTACCAATAAAAACCTCACAGAGTTTTAGTTACCTTCCTACAAGAAAAGGTAAAAGAGAAAAAGGGCTTTGTTTTCTCTTGCTTCCCTTAGTGTGTTCAATAATTTACCTCAAAGATGGAGGCTTTGTCATGAAATCTTTGCTAAGGTGTATGTCCAGAATGGTATTTCCTAGGTTTTCTTTTAGAGTTTTTATACTGTGAGGATTGACATTTGTAAATTACATTTATTTATCTTGAGTTGATTTTTATACGTAGTGAAAGGAAGGGGTCCAGTTTCCATCTTCTGCATATAGCTAGCCAGTTATTCTAGCATCATTTTTTGATAGGGAGTACTTTCTCCATTGCTTGTTATTGTGAACTTTGTGGAAGAGCAGATGTGATCTTATGATATTACTGTAGGTGTATGCCTTTTTTCCTGATTCCCTAATCTATTCCATTGGCAATTCCAACAAAAACAAAAATTGACAAGTGGGACACTTGCATTGGGCCTGTGTACCCCCTTTGTTTTGGCCAATTTCTCCCATTTGGAATGGGAGCATTTATCCAATGCCCGTACCCCCATTGTATCTTGGAAGTAACTAACTTACTTTGGATATTACAGGCTCATAGGTGGGAGGGACTTGTCTCAGATGAGACTGTGAACTTGCACTTTTGAGTTAATAATGAAATGAGTTAAGATTTGGGGGAACTACTGGGAAGGGATGATTGGTTTTGAAATGTAAAAACAGCATGAGATTTGGGAGAGGGCAGGGGTATAATCATATGGTTTGGCTCCATGTCTCCACCCCTCTCATCTTGAACTGTAATCCCCATAATCCCCACATATTGAGGGAGGGACCTGGTGGGAGGTGATCGGATTATGGGGGGCAGTTTCCCACATGCTATTCTCATAATAGTGAGTTCTCATGAGATCTGATGGTTTTATAAGTGTGTCACACTTCCTCCTTCACATGGGCGCGCTCGCGCTCTCTCTCTCTCTGTCTCTCTCTGTCTCTCTCTCTCTCTCTCTCTCTCTCTCTCTCTCTCTCTCTCTCATGATGCCTTGTGAAAAAGGTGTCTGCTTCCTCTTTGACCAAGATTATAAGTTTCCTGAGGCCTCTCCAGGCATGTAGAACTGGGAGTCAATTAAACTTCCTTTATTTATAAATTATCCAGTCTCAGCAGTATCTTTATAACAGTATGAAAACAGTCTAACACAAACCTAATTAAAGAGCTTCTGCAGAGCAAAAAATAAAATAAATAAAAGTAAAAACAACAAAAAATTATCAATAAACAGACAATCTATAAAATGTGAGAAAATATTTCCAAACTATGCATCCAACAAAGGTCTAATATCCAGATCATAAGGAACTTAAAGAAACAGAAACAAGCAAAAAATAACTCCATTAAAAAAATGGCCAAAGGACATGGACAGAAACTTTTTAAAGGAGGAGACACACATGGCCAACAAGCACATGAAAATATACTCAACATCACTAATCATTGGAAAAATGCAAGTCAAAACCACAGTGAGCTACCATCTCATAACAGTCAGAATAGCTATTATTAAAATGTCAAAAAGTAAGACATTGGTGAGGCTGCAGAGAAAAAGAAACATTTATACACTGCTGGTGAGAATGTAAATTAGTTCAGCCACTATGGAAAAAAAGTTATTTATCAAGGAACTTATAACAGAACTACCATCTGACCCAGCAATTCCATTACTGGGTGTATATCTAAAGGAATATAAATCATTCAACCATAAAGAAACATGCACACATATGTTCATTGCAGCACTTTTCACAATAGTGAAGACATGGAGTCAACCTACATGCCCATGAATTGTGGACTAGATAAAGGAAATATGGTACCTACACACCATGGATATACAATGGAATACTATGCAGCCATCAAAAAGAATGAAATCCTGCCCTTAGCTGCAATATAGATGCAGCTGTAGGCCATTATCCTAAGCAAATTAATGCAGGAACAGAAAACCAAATACCATATGTTCTCACTTATAAGTGGGAGCTAAACATTGAGTACGTATGAACACAAAGAGAACAATAGACATCGGGGCTTACTTGAGAGCGAAGGGAGGGAGGAAGATGAGGATCTGAAAACGACCTAGCAGGTACTGTAATCACTACCTGGGTGATGAAATCATTTGTATACCAAACCCCAGCAACACTATTTACCTATGGAACAAACCTGCACATGTACCCCACTGAACCTAAAATAAAAGTTAGAAAAAAAATAGTAAAAAATTTTAAAATAAATTGTATTTCAACCCCAGAAAAGATATGGCCAAAATAAAAGTAGCTTGAAAAAAATATTATGTACAATTGAAGAATCTGTTTACCTAATACCATCATGTTTCTCTGACCATCATACTTGGAACTATATTAGATTGGAATAAAATGTATCTATCAGCATATTATTGATATGTAAAATTGTACACTAAATTTCATTAAAAATCAAGATTTTGAGATTTTCCTTCTTAAATTATATTCAAACATATGACCTAATGAGACTCTGGGACTGCAGTCAACAATGACTTTGGTTGAAAAATATATAAATCGTTGCTCATTAGTAAGAAAATTGCTGAGACACTGAATCACTTTATAAATATGCACAGCAACAACAACTGTGTCTGTTTCTAGTTTCCATGAATTGGTCATCCAAACAAAAGATCTGCCTGGACTGTTTTGTTTCTTAATGTATAATTGAGGTCCTGAGCCTTCCAATTATGCCTCATGAGTTCCTAGAGTTATAAGGTACATGAGTGAATTGTTAAATAACCTAATTTAGTAAGAACTTAAATGTTATGTTTTGAAAGAATGGCTCGACCAGACACGAAAAGGCCACACATTGTACTATTACTCCATTTATATGAAATGTCCAGCAAAGTCAAAATTAGAGAAACAGAAAGTAGATTAGTGATTGCCTGGGGCTGTGGGTGGGAACAGGCACAAGGATCTTTTGGGGGCCATGGAAATGTTCTAAAACTAGATTGTGGTGATGGTTACATAACTTGGCAAATTTAGGAACAATTTTGAAATACATATGCGTGTGTGTGTATGTACACACATATATGAAATAATGGCTTGATTAAAACTTTATGTCAATGATTGTTCCATTAAAGTTACTTAATTTACACTTGTTATACAATCTGTCATTTTTCTACCCTAGAGGATGATAGAAAGAAATTCTGGAAATTTGCTCTGCTTTTCCATTTTCCACAATGAGGAAGGGTGTACATGACTTATCTTCCAATTTTAACCACTTAACTACAGAGCTGAGAGTAATGACAGTGACTCAAGTTTTCTCTGGAGACAAATGAAAAATGTACATAGGTACCTAAATGATGCCTGCCTTAACACAGCTCCACATCCCTCAGGAACTATCATGGTGTTAACATACATGGTTACTCTCCATAAGTATCTGTTCAATGAATACATAGAGAACTGTAGGCATACATGGCTCCAAATTAGTTGTTGAATCTATAACAGAATTTCTCATAAATGTAAGAAGTTTGTATTAAGTAATTTATAACCTGCTATTCGTTCCGGTGTATTATGGTGGTTTAAGATTAATGCACAGAAAACATTTTCAAGTATAATTTCATCTGTACATTAAATGTTATAAAATATAATTTTTTTCTCTTTCAACAATTGAATATTCCCCTGGAGGTGAAGGGCAAAAATAGTTAAAATATTACATCAACTGACTAGAATACAATGGAAAACCATTTTACAACTGCAGAAAGAAAGGGCTATTGCATGTTCTGGTTTATTTATACAACTATGTGGGGAAGACCCACTTGCAACTCAGTTTTTGGCAATAGACCTTGTTTAGGAACAAATTCAGTAAAAGAGTGCATTAATGAATTGATAAATCAATACATTTTTGCATATAAAAGAAATTAATTCATTATAACCTGAGTTTGGCTTCTGATAGTTAATTCTACCGAACTAAAATGAAATATTTAACTCAGTTGCAAAGTGCTAATTTCATAGTACCCTTCTTTCCCTCAAGATGTTCCCGCATAGGTGTTATGGGTAGTTAACTGCAGTTTTTCTCAATAATTCAGAATCTGCAATGAATCAAAAACCTCTGTGTGAGTGACTGTAGAAAATAATAACACTCAGTTTATTATGTAGCTGTTTAATGATAGGAACAGTTACCACAGAATTTATTATGCAAAACTATTAGACGATTGATTTTTCTCACTAGATGCCAACTTAATATGTATTGGTGTACACCCATATACACCCACATGTAAACTTGCATATACATTAACACACCAAAAAAGTTGCACATTTACTGCAATTTTAGTTTTACATATAATTAACTAAAATTCCAATATTATGTTCAAAATAAGACCTGCTGTGTTTTATTGTCCCATCTCAAAGTGGTTATATGAGAAATTTATGATTTAAATTCATACGTGGCTACATAATTGTAGTCAGTAGAGAATGCATCTTTTCCTTCTATGGAAGCTACCATAGAGATAATTTAGGCATCATCGTAAATTAGTAGTCTATGTCTCAGACCTAGTCAATCTCATACCTGTCTTTTAACTGAGATCACTAAAAACTGTAGTTATCACAATGAATCCATTGGAAAATTTACTTTTGCAAGTAGATCCATAATCAGAATATCAGTGCTCACTTTATAAGCATGCTTTCTGGACAAGCCGTTTAAGAAACAGTTGGTAGTTGCTTTCTGTATCTTTGGTCCTGTGGTGGAGGTAAACTGTTGTTTTTGTTTTTTGAAGATGGAGTCTTGCTCTGTCTCCCAGACTGGAGTGCAATGGCAAGATCTTGGCTCACTGCAACCTTCAGCTCACTGCAACCTCTGCCTCCCAGGTTCAAGCATTTCTCCTGCCTCAGCCTCCCAAGTAGCTGGGATTACAAGCACTCGCTACCAGGCAGGCGAATTTTTGTATTTTTAGCAGAGATGGGGTTTTGCTATGTTGGTCAGGCTGGTTTCAAACTCCTGACCTCAGGTGATCCGCCTACCTTGGCCTCCCAAAGTGCTGGGATTTCAGGCATGAGTGATAAAATGTTCTTATAACTAAGACCCAGCCTCTTGTTCAAAATTAAAGCCTGCCCTGGAGGCCAATATGTATAGTTCATGCTGCCATAACTGCCATGTGTTTTTTCACCTTAATAACTTACATCAGCAGAGTTTCCACTGTGTGCTGACTTTTAATTAAGAGGCTGATGATATGTGCCTGAACAGGATTTTCTAGTGGCATAGGTAATACAGCACTAAAAGAAATTTGTGCCTCCTCTCTATCCCTGATCAATTGAAATAACACCCAAGAAAGCACATCTGGCCCAGAAGACAACTTTTTAACACATAGGCGTTTTAGGACCTTGAGGAATCATTTGTTAATGAATAATTCTCTAACATTTTGTTTGATAATGTCTGCCTTTTCTACTACCCTGGAAGCTCCCCCAGGAATAAGGGCCATGTTTTTTCTTTTGTTTGCCACAGGATACACAGTACCTTTAGCACAGTGCTTAGTGAATGGTAGGAAATTGATACTTATTTGTTAAAAAAAAAAAAAAAAAAAAAAACTCATAAAGTACATCTCTGTGAGTAATCACTTACCTGGCATTATTCAGTTACAAAAAGTCTTACTGGTTTGTTTGATTACTGCTGTATGGATTTGGTAAGTATTATTCTCAGTAACTTCCACTATGCTTTGTAACATTCAAAATAATGTCTGTGAGCAAAGATGATGCCACTGTGCTCCAGCCTGGGTAACAGAGTGGAACCCTGTCTTTTGATAATAATAATAGTAACAGATGTCTCTAGTATAAAGACCTATTAAAGACAATCAATCTCTTTGACTCAATGTTAAAGAATTTCTTCTTTCCAAGATGGTAGAGGGTTATCAAAAACCGAGTTTTCTTCAGTATTCTCCTCAGAACTGGGCTTTAAATATATAAGCCTTCAATTATTAACCAATTGATTTCAATGAGCTGTATCTCAGTTTGTTCTTACAATAAGCACCCCATGCCTGCAGCTTGTTTGAACAAGCCAGTCTTTGGAAGACAGTGTTCACATGGAATAGTGGTCCTGATTTCCTTCTCTGAGTAGCCCCTGGCTAAAATGGCAAAACTTAGCACAAAGTGAGCATGGAGACTAGGATGTGCATTGCTTTTCAGGATCAGTCGCTCTCCGTCTCACTGGCCCTTAGATTGGAGGATTGTTGTTCTGAGGATTTATTTGGCATTTGTGAAGTACTGACAAAGGTCCCCAGCACTGAATAAAATACAGAAGGCGACATGCTTCACTTTCCCACCGGGCTTAGAGTTGAGGCAATTACGGTTCTGGGTTTTGTGCATGTTTGGAATTTAAAACTGTTGCTTTGTCAGTGTGTTGATTTTATGGTCAGTCTCAAGAGTAAGTGGATTTCAAAAACATAGCCAGTTAAGAGGAGAATTGGCTGACTGTTAGATACAAGTATCTGGATAATAGTAGTATCCGTCCCACAAGATGGTTCTGAAAGGAAGGTTATAATTGACTTAAGCCATTTTTTGATGCCTGTTCTTTTAAACATGTGGCTGGAAAAGCCTCTTCTGGTCTCTCAGCTCAAATGCTTAAACATATTCTGTAACAGTCATGCAGCCTGGTCTAACACAAAGAAAGTATTGTACTTCATCACTTAGCTAGGTTTTCCTATAAGATCAAAAGTGAAAGCTATTGCCATTTGAATTGAAAATGCACAGTAAACATTTTCTTGGTAGAACTTTTTAGATTTCTCTGTGTACTGTTAGGAAGGTAAAAAGTAAAATTGGGTTATATCTCCTTAAGGCAGTAAAAATGGAATGAGGAATATTTTGTTTCTGAAAATGTCACAGGTTAATATCAAAGAGACTGTCAAACTATTGAGCTGCATAAGGGAAAATACTTAGAGATGGGAAACAAGATAGTAAAATCTTACAGATTGATAGTTTGTGATACTTTCAACAAGGGCTTGCCTTGAGTTTAGCATAGAATGATTTATAAAGAGTTTGTAAATCAGTTCATCAGGTAAAGACAATTACAGTGGGAGTTTGATTCCAAAATCTCTTAACTCTGTTAGAAATACTATTTTCATGACAGCAATTAATATGCAAAACCAATCGTACTTAACATGAATTTGATTAGATAATGTTTTATTGTATAATACAAATTTATAGTAAATGAAAATAACAGAAACGAATTTTTTCCCCTCGAAGTATTACGTAACTATCTGCTTAAATCAGGGGCTTGCATCTTGTATCTGTCACACCCTCCTCCTTCATTATTTATGGGTTCCAGCCCCAGTCACAAAGCAGAAAAAAGATGAGGGCCATCTACCTGGTTAACTGATTTAGTTCTTTTTTTTTTCATTACGGTGAGCCCAGCACATCATATGCCATTGAGGAAGGCATACATGAGAAGGACTCATGAGGATATAGACCTACTTCCTTCTATTGTCTCTCACATCAATTTAGGAACAATTTTGTGGGGAATCTACCACTGGGAAAGAGTCCCAGGAGGTTGACCATGGCTGTAGAGGTGGGGATCTGGTGGGGGAGAAACATGATATGGCTATGAAGATGACTATGAGGAGCTTAAGGTCCAGGGAGCCCATCCAGGTACCTGGAAGTCCTTGACATGTATCACTGGCATAGATGGGATAGCGGTCCCCTCAAAGGGACCACTGTAGCTGGTACTTGGAAAGAGGGAGGTTCGTGATGTTTGTAAAAGGAAGAGCAGAATAAGCAAGGCACATTCAGAGCTGGGAGAGGCCATCACAAACTCTAGACATGAAAATGTGCCTCGGATTTCATCTTGGCCCAAGGGCCATGCCCATTCTGAACTAGGCCAGGAGCAAAGTCTTGTTGTGTCATTTGCCAGGTTGTGTTTGGCACAAATAACATAGAGAACCAGAGGAAGCTGTGCCCTGCATGAGAACAGAGCAGCTCTAAGCAGTATTGTTTTTCTGCTGATGTGCAGGCAGAAACTTACATGCACAGGCTGGTTCAGAATGTTCTGTCCTGCTCAGGGAACAGTGTTATGGGATGGACTTCTTGAAGCTGCTTGTTTCAAGGCAGCATGGAACATACGTACCTGAGAAGACACGGTACTCACAGTTAAGGCTGAGGGCCTACTTAAGGATCCCAAGGTAATAACAGCAAGATTTTGCTCTTTAACTCTGAATGACCTCATTAACAGTTTACTGTAAATGCTGTAAACGCATCAGTAACTGTAGGCACGGTACCTGCTTGCTTTTTGTTCTGGGTGTGAAACCCGTGATAGTTGCTTTTGACAGTACTTATTTTGACTTCTTCATCTGGAGTTGAACCTTCCTTTCAGGAAATTCTTGCCTTTAAAGGAAATTCTGAATTTCTGGGATCCTCCAGGATGAAAGAAGTTGCCAGAATGGGGCAGAGAAACATGACGGCATCTTGAAAGGTTTTAAGCTACAACTTTTAGTGTTTCTCAGAGAGCTGCTTTTCGTAGAGAGGACCAAGACTGAACAACAGGACAGGAATATGAGATAGGCAACTCTCAACCTAGAAGATTCCTCACTGAAATATGTTGTCATTACTAGTTATGATGACAGGTCATGAAGCTCCAATAGGCCTAAATGTTGTTCAGATTCTATGTATTGACTGCTACTAAAAAATAGAGCAGGAAAACAAGCTTTGATAGTTCCTGAGAGGACCTTCTTTGATGTTACAGGAACATGAGATACACCCCTGGTAGGAGTGTTTTCTGTCCATGAAGTTATCAGAGTCTCCTTGGCAGAGAACAAGAGCTCCCAGGAGTCATGGGACAGGTTCCACCAACCTCAGAAGTTGCCCCAGCCTGAAGCTGGAGAGGGTGGATGACAGGGGTTGGTACAATATGTTTAGAAAACTCATTAAAATAGCTCAGAGTATGTTGTTGAGGGCTCTCTCTTCCCTCCGTGTCTTTTTCTTCTTTTACTTTATGAAGTATTCTGACAATTTCAGTATGAATTTTCCCTTCTGATATTTATTTTAGAATAAAGAATCTTTTAGTAGGAGCATTACTCTTAAAAATTTGTCTGGAAGGACTTTTTCTCAAATGGTCATTACTGTAATGACCATCAAAATCTAAGATTCTGAATCTTAAGTTCAGAACTAGAGAGCTATATATGCAATGTAAAATTATAAAGACTTTCAGTCTCAGACCAATAGCAATCTCTTGTTTCAAATTCAAAATGAAAACATTTTCCTAGAAGCAGATATTTTATAAAGGTATATAAAAATTGGGTAGTGGAGAGGCCACATAGCACAGTGTTAAGGTCAAGGGCTCTGGAAAAAGAGAACCAAGATTTTAATTCCAGATTCAACATTTAAAATGTGGCATCTTATTCAAATTAGTTAGCCATGCTGTGTCTCAGTTATTTTCTCTAAAATGAGGATAATGGCAGTACCTGACTACAAGGCTGAAAATATTATTTGACTTCTTCACTCTGGGTTCAAGTTCTACTCTAAGAGCCTTGGACTCTAGATATAAATGTAGATTTTTACTTGTCATCTGCAAATCTATGCAAGAAGAATAAAATAAAACACCAATTTAAGTGACAGGAATGCATATCATATTATACTAGCTATTGAAGAAGTGGAAGAGGTTCTTTATTTTGGGGAAGATTATTTGGGCTGAACAAAAAACGTCCAGTGTTTAATCTTCATGGTAACCTACATTATTTAGGTTTGCCATCTCTCTTTGGAATGTCATGCTGTTGTCTGTTACTTAAGGAAAAGGGTTTTGCCAGCTCCAGATCATTTGGAAAATAAATGCCAGCTTCAGAAAAATACTACAACAGAAGTTGCTACCTGGCTTTGAAAAGAAGAACTGCTTTTCACTTTTCATTTCTCAGAGGGCTGGGATAATGCATTTGATGAGGGCTGGTGAAGGAAAAGGTAATGAAGTCCCTGAGACTGTGTAAAGGTGGAGGTGGGAGGATACTTAAAAGGAGAGGTTTGAAAGAGATGCCGTATTTTTGAGACTGGAAATCCTGGGAGAGCTATCAGAAATTGGGGTGAAAATGTGTCAGAAGTGGCAGGGTCACTTGGCTTGGATAATCACCATTAGATTTCTCTCTGATGGCCAGGAACTCTTGTTGAAGGTTTACTAAACAAAAGTCAAAAGGTACAGCTATTCATTTTTTATTTTTAGTCAGAACTAGTTATATGAATCAATGAGAACTGAGAAACTTCTGTGGTGGGTAGAAGAATGTCATAAAAGTTTACCAATGTGTTTATTGTTCAGCTAATAAAATTAAATTCTAGGAGCCTCTGGGTGTAGAGAAAGGAAGGCATGGGGTGGTGGCTGTAATGTAGAATAATTGTCCCTAGCCTTTTTGGCACCAGGATGAGTTGCATGGAAGACAATTATTTTCATGGACTGGGTTTTGGTGGGGGCGGTGATGGTTTCAGGATGGGTCACATGCATTACATTTATTGTGTACTTTATTTTTATTATTACTTTTTTATCCCTTTTTTAAAATTATACTTTAAGTTCGAGGATACCTGTGCAGAATCTTCAGGTTACATAGGTATACATGTGCCATGGTGGTTTGCTGCACCCATCAACCCATCATCTATATTAGGTATTTCTCCTAATGCTATACTTCCACTATCCCCCTGACCCCCGATAGGCCCTGGTGTGTGTGTGTGATATTCCTTCCCCTGTGTCCATATGTTCTCATTGTTCAAATCGCATTTATGAGTGAGAACGTGCGGTGTTTAGTTCTCTGTTCCTGTGTTAGTTGGCTGAAAATGATGGTTTCCAGCTTTATACATGTCCCCGAAAAGGACATGAACTCATCCATTTTTATGGCTGCATAGTATTCCATGGTGTATATGTGCCACATTTTCTTTATCCAGTCTATCATTGATGGGCATTTGGGTTGGTTCCAAGTCTTTCCTATTGTGAATAGTGCTGCAGTAAATATATGTGTGCATGTGTCTTTATAGCAGAATGATATATAATCCCTTGGGTATATACCCAGTAATGAGATTGCTGGGTCAGATGGCATTTTTGGTTCCAGATCCTTGAGGAATCACCACACTGTCTTCCACAATGGTTGGACTAATTTACACTCCAACCAGCAGTGTAAAAGCGTTCCTATTTCTCCACATCTTCTCTAGCATCTGTTGTTTCCTGATTTTCACGATACTGATTCTTCTTATTCATGAGCATGGAATGCTTTTCTGTTTGTTTGTGTCTTCTCTGATTTCCTTGAGCAGTGGTTTGTAGTTCTCCTTGAAGAGGTCCTTCACATCCCTTTTCAGTTGTATTCCTAGGTATTTTATTCTCTTTGTAGCAATCGTTAATGGGAGTTCACTCATGATTTGGCTCTCTGTCTCTTGTCTATTATTGGTGTGTAGGAATGCTTGTGATTTTTGCACATTGATTTTGTATCCTGAGATTTTGCTCAAGTTGCTCATCAGCTTAGAGAGATTTTAGACTGAGACAATGGAGTTTTCTAAATATGCAATCATGCCATCTGCAGACAGACACAGTCTGCCTTCCTCTCTTCCTATTTAAATACACTTAATTTCTTTCTCTTGCCTTATTGCCATGGCCAGAACTTCTAACACTGTGTTGAATAGGAATGGTGAGAGAGGGCATCCTTGTCTTGTGCTGGTTTTCAAAGGGAATGCTTCCAGCTTTTGCCCATTCAGTATGATACCAGACAATACCTTTTTATTGATATATATTCAAATTTATTGATCCTTTTTCTCTGCTGTCAGTGTTAGTGTCTGTTGATTTTTCCTCCTCATTTGAGTTAATGTTTCTAGTTATGAAGACTTATTTTGTATTGCATTTTAGAAATTTGAGATATTATGATATGACTCAGTTTCCTATTTAAATATCATGACTGTCAAGCTAGGATGGTAGTCAGGGCTGTGTTCACACACATAATCTCTGCAGATATCTAGCAGCCAGGAGGAGCTGTCTGCTAACTGCTTGTGTGAGATGATAGGCTTTACTGCAACAACCTCTGCAGATGCCCACCAGTCAGAAGGGGAACTGTCTCCCTATTGTCACCGTGGGATGGTAGCCAGGCTCTACTCACACACACAGCATCTGCCAATGCCTACCAGACAGGAGACAAAGCTACTTCCTCACTATAGAGGTGGGGTAGAAGCCAAGGCTCTGGTCAGACAGTTGCAATGCTGACAGCTGTGCACAGTGGAGCGAGGGAAGGATAGAGTGACTCTTCCTATTTGAATACTTTTTCTTGCCTGATTGCTCTGGCCAACTTCCAATACTATGTTGAATAGGAATGGTGAGAGAGGGCATCCTTGTCTTGTACCGGTTTTCAAAGGGAATGCTTCCCGCTTTTGCCCATTCAGTATGATATTGGCTGTGAGTTTGTCATAAATAGCTCTTATTATTTTGAGATATGTTCTATCAATACCTAGTTTATTGAGAGTTTTCAGCAGGAAGGGGTGCTGAATTTTATCAAAGGCCTTCTCTGCATCTATTGAGATAATCTTGTGGTTAATGTCATTGTTTTTTTTATGTGATAAATTACCTTTAGTGATTTGCATAGGTTGAAACTGTCTTGCATCCCAGGATGAAACCAACTTGATCGGGGTATATAAGCTTTTTGATGTGCTGCTGGATTTGGTTTGCCAGTATTTTGCTGAGGATTTTTGCATCAATGTTCATCAGGGATATTGGCCTGAAATCTTTTTTAGTTGTGTCTCTGCCAGGTTTTGGTGTCAGGATAGTGTTGGCCTCATAAAATGAGTTAGGGAGAAGTCTCTCTTTTTCTATTGTTTGGAATAGTTTCAGAGGGAATGAAACTAGCTCCTCTTTGTACCTCTGGTAGAATTCAGCTGTGAATCCATCTGGTCCTGGGCTTTTTTTGGTTGGTAGGCTATTAATTACCGCCTCAATTTCAAAACTTCTTATTGGTCTATTCAGGGTTTCAAATTCTTCCTGGTTTAGTTTAGGAGGGTGTATGTGCCCAGGAATGTATCCATTTCTTGTAGATTTTCTAGTTTATTTGTGTAGAGGTGTTTATAGTATTCTCCGATGGTAATTTGTATTTCTGGGTAATCAGTGGTGATTTTCCCTTTATCATTTTTATTATGTCTATTTGATTCTTCTCTCTTTTCCTCTTTATTAGTCCAGCCAGCAGTCTATTTTGTTAATCTTTTCAAAAACCCAGCTCCCGGATTCATTGATTTTTTTTTGAAGTTTTTTTTTGTGTCTGTATCTCCTTCAGCTCTGCTCTTATCTATTTCTTGTCTTCTGCTGCCTTTTGAACTTGTTTGCTCTTGTTTCTCTATTTCTTTTAATTGTGATGTTAGAGTGTTGATTTTTGATCTTTCCCACTTTCTCTTGAAGGTATTTAGTGGTATAAATCTCGCTGTAAACACTATTTTAGCTGTATTCCAGAGATTGTGGTACCTTGTGTCTTTGCTTTCATTGGTTTCAAATAATTTATTTATTTCTGCCTTAATTTCGTTTTTTACCCAGTAGTTATTCAGGAGCAGATTGTTCAGTTTCCATGTAGTTGTGCCATTTTGAGCGAATTTCTTAATCCTGAGTTCTAATTTGATTGTATTGTGGTATGAGAGACTGTTTTAATTTCTTTTCTTTTGCATTTGCTGAGGAGTGTTTTACTTCTAATTATGTGGTCAGTTTTATAATAAGTATGATGTGGTGCTGAAAAGGATGTATATTCTGCTGATTTGGGGTGGAGAGTTCTGTAGATGTCTTTTAGGTCTGCTTGGACCAGAGCTGAGTTCATTTTCTGAATATCCTTGTTAATTATCTGTTTTGTTGACCTGTCTAATATTGACAGTGGGGTGTTACAGTCTCCCACTATTATTGTGTGAGATTCTAAGTCTCTGTAGGTCTCTAGGAACTTGCTTTAAGAATCTGGATGCTCCTGTATTGGATGCATATATATTTCAGATAGCTAGCTCTTTTTGCTGCATTGATCCCTTTACCATTATGTAATGCCCTTCTTTGTCTTTTTTGATCTTGGTTTGTTTAAAGTCTGTTTTATCAGAGACTAGGATTGCAAACCCTAATTTTTTTATTTTGCCTTTCATTTGACTGGTAAATATGCCTCCATCCCTTTATTTTGAGCCTGTGTATCTTTGCATGTGAGATGGGTCTCCTGAATACAACACACTGATGGGGCTTGACTCTATATCCAATTTGCCAGTCTTTGTCTTCTAACTGGGGCATTTAGTCCATTTACACTTAAGGTTAATATGGTTATGTGTGAATACGATCCTGCCATTATGATACTAGCTGGTTATTTTGCCCATTAGTTGATGCAGTTTCTTCATGGTGTTGATGATCTTTACAATTTGGTATGTTTTTGCAGTGGCTGGTACCTGTTTTTCCTTACCATATTTAGTGCTTCCTTCAGGAGCTCTTATATGGCAGGTCTGATGGTGACGAAAATCTCTTAGCATTTGCTTGTCCATAAATGATTTTGTTTCTCCTTCACTTATGAAGCTTGGTTTGGCTGGATATGAAATTCTGGGTTCAAAATTGTTTTCTACGATTATTGAATATTGGCCCCCACTCTCTTCTGGCTTGTAGGGTTTCTGCCAAGAGATCCGCTGTGAGTCTGATGGGCGTCCCTTTGTGGGTAACTCGCCCTTTCTCTCTGGCTGCCCTTAACATTTTTTCCTTCATTTCAACCTTGGTGAATCTGCTGATTATGTGTCTTGGGGTTGCTCTTCTTGAGGAATATCTTTGTGGTGGTCTCTGTATTTCCTGAATTTGAATGTTGGCCTGTCTTGCTAGGTTGGGGAAGTTCTCCTGAATAATATCCTGAACAGTGTTTTCCAACTTGGTTCCATTCTCCCTGTCACTTTCAGGTACACTAATCAAACATAGGTTTGGACTTTTCACATAGTCCCATATTTATTGGAGGCTTTGTTGTTTCCTTTTTATTCTTTTTTCTCTAATCTTGTCTTCACACTTCATTTCGTTAAGTTGATCTTCAATATCTGATATCCTTTCTTCTGCCTCTTGATAGATTCAGCTGTTGATACTTGTGTATGCTTCATGAAGCTCTCATGCTGTGTTTTTCAGCTACATCAGGTCATTTATGTTGTTCTCTAAACTGGTGATTCTAGTTAGCAATTCCTGTAACCTTTTTTCAAGGTTCTTAGCTTCCTTGCACTGGGTTAGGACATGCTCCTTTAGCTTGGAGGAGTTTATTACTCACCTTCTAAAGTCTACTTCTATCAATTCGTCAAACTCATTTTTCATCCAGTTTTGTTCCCTTGCTGGTGAGGAGTTGTGACCCTTTAGAGGAGAAGAGGTGATCTGGTTTTTAAAATTTTTAGCTCTTTTCACTTTTTTCTCATCTGTGGATTTATCTGCCTTTGGTCTTTGATGTTCATAACCTTCAGATGGGGATTTTGTGTGGACATCCTTTTTGTTGATGTTGATGCTATTCCTTTTTGTTAGTTTTCTTTCTAACAATCAGGCCCCTCTGCTGCAGGTCTGCTGGAGTTTGCTGGAGGTTCACCCCAGACCCTGTTTGCCTTGGTATCACTAGCGGTGGCTGCAGAACAGCAAAGATTGCTGCCAGATCCTTCCTCTGGAAGCTTCATCCCCGAGGGGCACCCGCCAGATGCCAGTTGGAGCTCTCTTATATGAGAGGTCCACCAACTCCTACTGGGAGATGTCTCCCCATCAGGAGGCATGGGGTTCAGGGACTCAGTTGAGGCAGTTTGTGCACTGTGCTGGGAGATCCGCTGCTCTCTTCAAAGCCAGCAGGCAGCAACATTTAATTCTGTTGAAGCTGTGCCTACAGCTGCCCCATCCCCCAGGTGCTCTGTCCCAGGGAGATGTGAGTTTTATCTATAAGCTCCTCACTGGGGCTGTTGCTCTTCTTTCAGATATGCCCTGTCCTGAGAAAAGGAATCTAGAGAAGCAGTCTCTACAGTGGCTTTGCAGAGCTGTGGTGGACTCTGCCCAGTTTGAACTTCCTGGTGGCTTTGTTTACATTGTGAGGGAAAAACCGTCTACTCAAGCCTCAGTAATGGGGGACACCCCCCCCACCTTGCTTGACCACCCCAGGTCAACTTCAGATGACTGTGCTGGCAACAAGAATTTAAAGCCAGTGGATCTTAGCTTGCTGGGCTCCATGGGAGTGGGATCCACTGAGCTAGACCACTTGGCTCCCTGGCTTTAGCACCCCCTTTCCAGAGGAGTGAAAAGTTCTGTCTCGCTGGCATTCTAGGAGCCACTGGGGTATGATAAAAGAAAACTCCTGTATCTAGCTCACTGTCTTCCCAACTTGCCACCCAGTTTTGTGCCTGAAACCCAGGGCCCTGGTGGTGTAGGTACCCGTGGAATCTACTGGTCTGAGGGTTTTGGAAGATGGTAGGAAATGCATAGTATCTGGGCCAGAATGTACCATTCCTCTCGGCACAGTCCCTCATGGCTTCCGTTGGCTAAGGGAGGGAGTTCCCTGACCCCTTGTGCTTCCCAGTGGAGGCAACACCCCACCCTGCTTTGGCTCACCTTCCATGGGCTGCACCCACTGTCTAACCAGTGCCAGTGACATAAGCCAGGTACCTCAGTGGGAAATGCAGAAATCACCTGCCTTCTGCATTGATCTAGCTGGGAGCTGCAGACCAAAGCTGTTCCTATTCGACCATCTTGCCCATGAATCTACTATTACATTTTAATAAATAAAAAAACAATTTTACAACTGGCCATAATGTAGAATCAGTGGGAGCCTGAGCTTGTTATCCTGCAACTAGATAGTCCCATCTGGGGGTGACAGGAGATAGTGGCAGATCTTCAGGTATTAAATTCTCATAAGGAACTTGCAACCTAGATCCCTTGCACATGCAATTCACAATAGGGTTCACCATCTCAAAAGAATCTAATGCCTGTGCTGAACTGACAGGAGGCAGAGCTCAGACAGTAATGTGCGTGATGGGGAATGGCTGTAAATACAGATGAAGCTTTGCTGGTTCACCACTGCCCACCTCCTATGTGGCCTGGCTCCTAACAGGTCACAAGCAGTGGTCCGTGGCCAGGGGGTTGGAGACTTCTAAGGTAGAAGGATTGTATATTATTGTTGGATTGCTGTGATTAGTTTTATTTTAAATGTTTCAAAATAGCACACTACTTACTTACTTTCCTAAGGTGAGTCATTTTGAAAGATTCCTTTTCTAATACCAATGATGCTGGATTTTAGTATCATTGCTTTTATATCAGAGGTTCTTAAACTGAGACACCTATCTAAAAAACTTATTCATAACCTTAGACAATGGATCAATATTGATGAAGAAATTAACAGAATTCCCAAACTAGTGACCTCTGACAACCATTTTATTTGTCCCATACAATTTTATAAAGATTTAACTCAGTTTTAACTTTTAAAGATTGAAGTTTTCACTGAAAATCAAATTCTGTTTATTTTGAAGGATTGCATATCTTCAAAGGCTGAGTTTTGCATGCTTTACTCAGAGGCAGCAATCAGCTAGAATTAAGTGCCCCTCAGTCTTCACTGTAGTTCCCTGTTCTGCCTGCTTGACTTATTCACATTGCCTGTCCCCAATGGTGTTTGAATTCAAGATATCCAATATAGTCTTATCTTTATAATACTTAATAATAGATCTTATTTTTCAGCTTTATTGGGGTGTAATGAGCAAATAAAAATAATATATATTTAAGAAATATATATCATTTAAATGATATAGATATATCATTTAAATATATAATACATATGATTAAATGATATATGTATATCATTTAAATGATATGTTATAGGATATGTTATATATCTATAACTTGATATTTAGATATCCCCATAGGTTGTGAAATGATCACCACAGTCAAGTTTTTTGGTGAAAATATTTAAGATCTCTCCTCCTAGTAAACTTTCATGTATACTGTGCAGCACAGAGTAGAACAGTTGTTACCAAGGTCTGTGGGCTGGGGTAAATGGGAAGATGTTGGTCAAAAGGTACCAAGTTTCATTTCTGCAGATGAATAACTTCTGAAGAGCCAATGTACAACATGGTGGCTATAGTTACCAATGGACCACTTTTTAAAGGTTGAATCAATTCAGATGAAAGACTGATGCAAATAATACCCATTTTGCTTTTGTTTTATTCTCTCTCTTTTCTAATTAATCGGTATTTGTAATTAACTTGTGTTTTTACTGTTCAATAAATTTGTGGGATAGCTAAAATAGTTTAATGATTATCTGGAGATTAGTCTTTAAGTAGGTACTTTTATTTTTTAAGAGATAGCCTTTCATACAAACTTAAAGACTATATTCTTTTAAAAAGGACTTCTGGCCGGGCATGGTGGCTCACGCCTGTAATCCAAGCACTTTGGAGGCCAAGGCGGGCGAATCACCTGAGGTTGGGAGTTTAAGACCAGCCTGACCAACATGGTGAAACCCTGTATAAAATAGAAAAAAAAAAAAAAAGGAGGACTTCTAATTAAAAATACTGTCCTAGGATTTCTAAGTAAAAAATATTGAGAAAGTTATGGGCTACAGGATTATACAAAATTTTGGAAAATTCATATATTTCAAACTGATGATAAAAATTTAACACAGAAAGAATGCATTTAAGTAGTTTAATAGAAAAAAAAGAAAGCCTATAGAAAGCAAATCAGTCAGTTTAAAAACATAAAAGATGTTTTACAAAAGGACTTATACTTCTTTTTATGAATATGCTACTTTTGTGAGTTCTTAAAAAAAAAACAGCCTTGGATATAATGCTTTACAACTTGTAAAACATAGCTGCATATAATTTATCTTTATTTATTTTTGAGACACTGTCCTGCTTCATCCCCCAAGCTAGAGTGCAGTGACAGGATCTTAGCTGACTGTAACTTCTGCCTCACAGGCTCAGGTGATTCTCCCATATCAGACTCCTGAGTAGCTGGGACTATAGGCATGCACCACCACCTTCAGCTAATTTTTGTATTTTTTGTAGAGACAGGGATTGATCGTGTTGGTCAAGCCGGTCTCAAACTCCTGGCCTCAAGCAGTCAGCCCACCTTGGCTTCTCAAAGTGCTGGGATGACAGACATGAGCCATTGCGCCTGGCCTATTTATCATTTTGTTTTAAAAACAGATTTGTGTAAAATGGACAATATTTTTCCCTTTTTAGAGATGCATAAACTAAGTCTCAGAAATATTTTGAATTGCTTGTTAGAAGTCATATAACTAGTTAATAGTAGAGCCAGACCTAGAACTCTATTCTGACTTTCAACCCAGAGCTCTTTCAACTATATTACCCAGGCCTTCAATCTGCAATAGACTCTTTTCCAAAGTAACACCGAAATAAAATGTCTAGTCCCAAAGGTGCTACAATGCTAAAATATGAGATGTGATTTAAATTAATTGTCACGTTCTGTGGTAAAGAAATGAAAATATTATTCAGTTTTAACCTTTGAGAGAAATTTAAATAAACTCAGCCAAATACTTGGGGAAAATTCCACAAAACTACTCCATGGAAGGTGAATTAAACTTAGCCAAACCATGAGCAATGTTCTCCTACTATTTAAAGTGGAAACCATACCACTGTGGTACTTTGTATGCCATTTCTAGGAATGCATTTTTGTATCATTCTGACTTGCAGTCATGGTTTGCTAAGAATATCTTGTCCACTTTTCAATTGCTTGAGCAAATAGAAAACAAGTTTTGCAGAATTCAGACTGGTAGTCACCTTAGATTTCCTGGTTCTCATGTCTTTTATGAATTGACTAGTATAAATGAGCAATGACCACAAAAATGTATTGCATCTATTCCCACTCTTTCAAAATCTTAAGACCCATGTTGTCTAGTACAGTGGGTAAGAGTTTGTCTTCTGAGATCAGACATTTCTAGGTAAAAACCCAATATTCTGTTTTCCAGCTGCGTGGCTAAGTCGCTTAATCTTTTTAAGATTCCTCCATTCATTTCTTTCAAAATATTTATTGAATGCATACCATATGCTTTGAAATATATTAGATGCTAACGACGTGACAGTAAACAAAGAAGACAAAAATATCTGTGCTGATGGAGCTTGTATTTTAGTGCCTCAGTAACAGTAAATGTAAAATGGAGATTAAAGTGATGTGTCATTTCCTGGATAATTCCCGGGATTTTGTAAAATTAGTCAGCCTAGATGTACAGTTGTGCACATTAAAGGCTATACTCTCCACTTAAGCAGGCTGAAGAAGGGATTCAAGACCAGTATAACTGCCTATGTAATTAAGCTATGACACTTACTGGCCTGCAGGAAGTAAAATAAATGGTGAAAACCCATATAGGGTCCAGAAAAGGAAAATATGCTATAAATGAAAAATGTTAATCAGCCTTTATTTTTTAAACTTTGATTTTGAAATCTTTTTTTACTTATAGAACAGGTGCAAAGATAGCACAGAGAATTTTAGTATACCCTTCCTATATTAATATTTTAGTATATTAATCAAGATTAATATGTTATGAATCTTGATTAACAACAGCAAATTTACAAAATGAAGAAATTAGCATTGATAAAATGCATTAAGCAAACTGCAGGCTTTATAGTATAGGCCAGTTTTGTTGTTGTTTGTTTGTTTGTTTTACTAGTGTTCTTTTGTTTCACGATTCAATCCTGGGTACCATATTGCAGTTTCAATCTGTGTCTGTTTCAGTCTCTGTCAGCTTATTATTTATTCGTTATGTTTCATGAGCTTGGCAAATCGGCAAAGTACTAGTTAGGTAGAATGTTTCTTAAGTTGGCTTTGTTTGAGATTTTTTTTCTAATAATTAGATTGAAGCTGTAAATTTTGGGATGAGTAACACAGAAGTAATGTAATCCCAGAATATCATATGAAGCGGTACAAAATATTGATATGACTTATTTCTAGCAATGTTAATCCTGATAACTTGGTTAAGAAGCTGTCTGCCAGGTGTCTCCTTTGCAATTAGAAATATCTTGGGGGTAAATATTCGTAAATTTCAAAGGTTATACTTTGAGATAGTACCTTGAGACTATGCAAATACTGTTTTTTCCCAAGCTTTTGCTCACTAATTTTAGCATTCATTGGTAGAATTTGCTTGCAGTAATTATCATCGTGTTCTAATGGTGATCATTACAATGGCCTCATCCCTTCTACAATTATAATTGGAATTCTTCTGTAAGAAAGAACTATCTCTTCTATTTCATTTGTTTATTCATTGCATTATGATTAGGATATTTGGATATTTATTTATGGGGGTATTTATTTTATATAACCCTTACAATCCAATAATATTTCACTTATTTTTTCCCAGATAATTCCAGTTTTGGCCATTGGGGAAGATTTTGAGCTTGGCTCTTGTGCCCTTTTGACATAAGCCTATCCTTTTCTGAGTACATCCTTACTTCCTGGCACCACAAGATGTTTTTAGTTATAAAGAGACAGTCAGATCCTTTAAGAATGTAATACATGTAAAGTGTTTGCATATTTTTTTAAAAGCTAAAACCAGGAAAAGATTATCTTCCGAGACTATCACAGAAAGTTTAATGTCAATGAATGTCTCTGTTCCAAAACTGTACCAAACACTTACCTGTTTTCAAGCTGTTAATCCTGCTGAAAAATCTGAATATTCCTATTACTGCACTCTATGTAAGAATGATGGCTTACGTACGTCTGTAAGCACTGGCATTCAAATAATTTTTGAATTCCACTTCCTTCACTGACTTGGTGGAGATATCATAGCATCTAATGTGCAGCAATGTGTATTTTGGTACACAAATGAATGAGAATTTTATTCACTTGATGTTGCTCGCTAACATGCCTTAGTTCTGCTGGATCAGGAAGGATGAGGTCAAGCCAAATAAACTGGTATTTCCAGAAGTCTGTAAGTGGACTTTTTGGCTCTGTTACGTCTTAAGAGAATGAGAAAAACACACCCACTCTGCAGAATAGAGGCTGTAGTGTGATTTGCCTGTAGTCTGTATCTTCTTCTAGAATAGAGGTGAGGTTAGCTATAACCCATGGGCCAATTCTAGTCAGCTGCCTGTTTTTTATAGCCCTCAAACTGTTTGTTACATTTTCAAATGGTAATATTTTTTAGTTATATGAGCCCCTACATAATACTCAGAATTTTTCTCTTGGCTCTCAAAGCTTTCTATTGTACTCTCTGGCCCTTTAAGAAAATCTTTGCTGGTGTCTGTTCTAAAAGAAGTCATCCCTCCTTGCTTTGCAAATGCTATTTCCTCTGCCTGAAATGCTATCTCCTCTGCTTTGCCCAGTTGACTGATGCCTACTTGTCCTTTAAATATCAACCCAAAGATTCCCTATTCTGTCATCTTCTCCTGACCTATCACATAGAGTCAAATGTCTCTCTTCTGACCACCTATGCTGTATGCCTACAGTATTAAGGCATAGCTCTTTTCTAATGCAGTGATGTGCTGAACTAGCTGGCAACAGCCAATTATATGCATTTCTTCTCAATTCCAGATTCAGTTATATCATACTAGTGTCCTGTAATTGACCACAGTGGGAATATTTATACCATGGAAATTGGCAAATACCATGAACCAGGGATTTCCCCTTCCCATAGACAGTAGAGCATTTAATGATACTAGCACACTGCAATTTATCACACTAGTTTTTGTTTATTTGATTTTTACTGTTTTTTTTCTGATTCTGCCAGCAATTCTCAGCTACTTAAAGAATGAGTCTGAATTTTATTAATCTTTTGTACCTTATAGTGCCTTAAATAGAAAAGCAATTCATGCTCCTTGAAGTAATGAGAAATTAACTGAGGAACGAATGTTGTATCTCTGGAAAAAATTCTGTTCTGTAATTATTTCTAAATTAAAGGAATAATAATGTAGGGACTTAAAACTACACACCCCAAAAACATTGGCTTAAAACAACCATATTTCAGAGCCTAAATTAAAAAATCAATGACAATATACATTCAAATAGGAAAATAAGTCAAACTAGCTCTCTTCAATGATCATGTGATTCTATACCTAGGAAACCCTAAAGACTCCACCAGAAGGCTCCTAGAACAGATAAATTACTTCAGTAAAGTTTCAGGATACAAAATAAATGTACAAAAATCAGTAGCATTTCTATATACCAATAGTGTTCAGGCTAATGGTCAAATCAAGAATGCAATCCCACTTACAATTACCTCCCTTATAGACACACAAAATACCTAGGAATACACCTAACCAAGAGAATGAAAAATCCCTATAAGGAGAACTACAAAACACTGCTGAAAGAAATCAGAGATGACACAAATAAATGGAAGAATATTCCATGCTCATGGATTGGAAGAATCAACATTGTTAAAATGGCCATACTGCCCAAAGCAATTTATAGATTCAACTGTATTCCTACTAAACTACTAGTGTCATTTTTCACAGAACTGGAAAAAACTGTTTGAAAATTCATATGGAACCAAAAAAGCCCAAATGGCCGAAACAATCCTAAGCAAAATAACAAAGATGAAGGCAACACACTACCAAACTTCAAACTATCCTATGAGGCTACAGTAACCAAAACCACATGGTCCTGGGTTACCAACTGACACACAAACCAATGAAACAGAGTAGGGAACACCGAAATAAAGCCACCCACCTATAAACAACTGATCTACAACAAAGCTGATAAAAACAATAAGGAAAAGACTCCTTATTTAATAAATAGTGCTGTGATAACTGGCTATTTAATGCAGAAGAATAAAACTTGACCCTTACCTCTTACCATATGCAAAATTAACTCAAGATGGATTAAAGATTTAAATGTAAGACCTCAAACTGTAAAAATCCTAGAAGAAAACCTATGAAATGCTATTTTTGACTAAATCATTAAAAGCCAAAATTGATAAGTGGGATCTAATTAAAGAGCTTCTGAACAGCAAAAGAAATTATCAATAAACAGGAAACCTATAAAATGGGAGAAAATACTCACAAACTATGCATCAAAGTTCTAATATCCAAAATCTATAAGGAATTTAAATTAACTAGCAAAAAAACCCAAACACATTAAAAGATGGGCAAAAGACATGAACAGATAGTTCTTTAAAGAAAACATTCAAGTGGCCAAAAAATGTTTTTAAAAAGTTCATCATCACTAATCATGAGAGAAATGCAAATCAAAACCACAATGAGATACCATCTCACACCAGTTAGAATGGCTGTTATTGAAAACTAAACATACAGCTGGGTGTGGTGGCTCACATCTCTAATCCCCGCACATTGGGAGGCTGAGGTGGGTGGATCACCTGAGGTCAGAAGTTCAAGACCAGCCTGGCCAATGTAGTAAAACCCTGTCACTACTAAACATACAAAAATTAGCTAGGCATGATAGTGGGTGCCTATAATCCCAGCCACTCAAGAGGCTGGGGCTGGATAATTGCTGGAACTCAGTAGGCAGAGTTTGCAGTGAGCCAAGATCTAGCCTAGGTAACAAGAGAAAAACTCTCTATCTGAATAACAACAACAAAAACCAAAAAAACTAAACACACACAGATGCTGGCGAGGCTGCAGAGAAAAAAATAATGCTTATACACTGTTGGTGGAAATGTAAGTTAGTTCAGCCACTGTAGAAAGCAATTTGGAAGTTTCTCAAAGAACTTTAAAAAAAGAACTACCATTCCACCCAGTGATCCCCTTACTGGGTATATACCCAAAGAAAAATAAATTGTTCTACCATAATGACGTATGTACTCATAGGATCATTGCAGTACTATTCACAACAGTAAAGATTTGGATTCAACCTAGGTGCCCATCAATGGTGAACTGGATAAAGCAAATGTGGTAAATATACAACATGGAATACTACACAGCTATGAAAAAGAATAAAAGAGGGTGAAAGACCCCTGCAAGGAGAACTACAAAACACTGCTAAAAGAAATCAGAGGGCCGGGCGCGGTGGCTCACGCCTGTAATCCCAGCACTTTGGGAGGCCGAGGCGGGCGGATCACGAGGTCAAGAGATCCAGACCATCCTGGTCAACATGGTGAAACCCTGTCTCTACTAAAAATACAAAAAAATTAGCTGGGCGTGGTGGTGCGCGCCTGTAGTCCCAGCTACTTGGGAGGCTGAGGCAGGAGAATTGCTTGAACCCGGGCGGCGGAGGTTGCAGTGAGCCGAGGTCGCGCCACAGCACTCCAGCCTGGCGCCTGGTGACGGAGTGAGACTCTGTCTCAAAAAAAAAAAAAAAAAGAAATCAGAGATGACACAAATGGCAACCTAGATGCAGCTGGAGGTTATAATGCTGAGCAAATTAATGTAGGAACAGAAAACCCAACCAATACTGCTTGTTCTCACTTATAAGTGAGAGATTAACATTGAATACACATGGCCATAAAGAAATTATTTTTCTCATCTTTATGAGAACAACAGTTACAGAACTAGAAAAAAACTATTCTAAAATTCATATGGAACCAAAAAAGAGCCCAAATAGCCAAAACAATCCTAAGCAAAAAGAACAAAGCTGAAGGCATCATCATACCCAACCTCCAACCATTCTATAAGGCTACAATAACCAAAACCACATGGTTTCATCTTTTTGAGAACAATAATTACTAGGGACTACTAGAGGGGAGAAGAAGTGAGGGAGTAGAAATGGGGTTGAAAAACTACCTATTGGGTAATATGCTGACTACCTTGGTGACAGAATCAATACCACAAACCTCAGCATCATACAATATACCCATGTAGTAAATCTGCACATTTATCACCTGAATCAGGTAACAAAAGTCAGAGAATAGAAAGAAATTGAATAACAAAATTTCCAGTTGAAAGAAATGGAATGATAAATTTCCAACTGAGCACATTCTGAAAAATCGTAAGTTCCAGGCTGCCAGTGCCACTTTGAAGTAAATCTTCAGTCATTTGGATTCTTGTCCCAGATTTCTCTGCTACATTGGGAGTCAACAAAATTAGACCACATTTGTCAAATGTGAACCTTGTCTCCAATGTCTCTATTTCCTTCATTTTTGTGTTCATAGGCTTCACTTACACTCACCTTCCATTCCTTAACTTAGGCAAATAAGCTGGAGGAGAGGTTGTCACAGAGTATCTGCAATAATGTAAACTAGAAAACCAGATTCATTTCCCCATAAATATTGGTGAAAAATGTAAATTAGAAGGAGGGAGAAAGTGAGGAAAATAATGTCTTTGTTAAAATTAAACATGCAGGAATGTAGTGGCCTAGTTTACACTCTGGGATGTAACTTCAAAATTTCACTTCTGACCGACGTGCCCTTGTTTTGTACAAAAGAAAACATACACACATATAAAGATCCATTCTATGTTAATCAAGTATTGACTTTCTTTAGTTTGGCTCTAGGGCTTCTAATAAAAAATGAATACTTCTCAAAAGGTAATATAATTTTTGATAAATGTCAGTCAATTCCTTTCGGGACTTCTGGGGATTTCTAAAAACTTTGAGACTCCTGTGTTCCATAACTGTAAATATAATGTCCATTCTCTAATTTCTTCTTCATATTTCTAATTGAACTAAGAAAAGATTTTATGGGTATGATATACTACATGTACTTCAAAGTAGAGAAGGCGAGACACATAGTTTGCATCCAAAGATAGAAAAGTAACAATTAGTTTTGGTGACAGAGGAGAACCCAGAGGGAAAAGTCTATTTCTACAAATAAAAATTAGGACAGTGAAAGAGCTGAAACTGGAAAACGGTACATCTATGTCTAAATGCAATATCTGAATCTTTCCACAATGTTTCTGAATGGTTTGAAATCTACATTTGCTTTTTACTTTGTTTTGTGCATAGTCCCATCAACTGAGAAAACTTTACAGAATTTATATACTCTGTGTGTGTGTGTGTGTGTGTGTGTGTGTGTGTACACACATTTCCCCTGCCCACCCCAGCAAATGACACACAGTCTGCTCTCCAGAAAAGCATTTTCTCATTGGCTGGTCTGTGAAGAGCAATGATTTTTTGCTTTCCCACTGCATTCTAAATAATAATGAATAAGACTAGTAAACATATAGATTGCCTTTATGTTTCCTCGACTGAGTTAACATTATAAAAAGTATCTGGGATATGCATTGTTCAGGGTTAAATAAAACTGCTTTCCAGTTTTAAATACAGAAGCTTTTTTGTAGTCCCAATCCTCATAAGTGCTACTGAAACTATTTTGTTAGTGCAGTCCCAAAATCTTCAAGAAGTTCAATAGTCCATGCTGTCTCAAAGTAAATGACAGGCATCCAAGTGATGGTGTTGCCAAGGCAAGAGGGTTGTATTTGGCTCCTCTATTTGAATGACAATCTAGCTACTGTGAAAACCTGGGAATTTGACTTCTGTTATAATTGGATCAGATCTTTCCAGCAGCTCCTTCAAGGGGATATTAGTTTCATATGGAACCTGCAGTTCTTCCAATTTAAGGCTTTGATCGTACAAACAAATGTTGAAATGCTGAGGTGACTGGACTTGTATTCAACTGTGTGGAAGACACAAGGGAGTGGGGAAATAACTAAATGGCCCATTTACTGGGAAGGCATGGTGATGATGAAAAGATGGTCCAAGATTAAGATTTGCAGGAGATTTGCTTTTATTATTAAATTAATAGGCAGCCTGTATTATCATAAGATTTGAAGTTGCTACTGAGCTGTGAATGATCAAACTGCAGATTTCTTGAGGAAATGTTTTGCAGTGTTAACAACCTTCTGGAGATATCTATCCCATCATTATTCTTTATCCACCCTGTGGTTAAGGCTGATGCATCTGAAAAGTATGTGGAATCTTCTTTCAAAATGTATTATATTTGATGACTATGCTGCAGCATATAAGTATCCCATTCAGGATGTATCCAAAATTAAACATGACATTTTGCTTTTAAAAAGAAACACACTTTTTAAATTTCAGAATACTACTAGATTTGTGGAAAAGTTTCAAGGGTAGCATAGAGGTTCAATGTATACTACACTCAATTTCTCCTATTTTTAACATCTTACATTGTATGATACACTTGTCACAAATAATGAATCAATATGAAGGCATAATTATTAACTAAAAGTTGTTCCTCATTCAGATTTTTTTAGATTTTAGTTAATGTCCGTCTTCTCTTCCAGGATACCATTCTGGACACCACATTATATTTAGTTTTCATGTCTCCTTTGGCTCCTCTTGGCTCTGATAGTTCCTCAGACTTTCCTTATTTTTGATGGCTTGACAGTTTGGAGGAGTACTGGTAAGAATGTCCCTCACTTTGTTGATTTTTTTTTTTTTTTTTTTTTAAGATTCCACTGGGGCTATGGATCTGGGGGAGAAAGACCACAGAAATAAGTTTGACGTGCAGTAGTTTGACGAGGCAGCGCATGTTAAATTTTTCCATTGTAAAGTTACTTCTTCTTTCCCCCTTTTCTATATTGACCCGTGGAAAGAAGTTACTCTATATACAGCTTATGCAGAAAGATTGGAGGTGTAGGGAATTATCTTCCACATCTTTGAGTGAAGGCTTATCTGCATTATTAGAGACATTCAATTTATTTATAATTTTTCTGCAGGCAAGACGTGCTTATTCTCTTTATTTATTTGATTATTCTATCACTATGGACTCATGTATATTTATTTTGTGACCTAATATAATGTTGTCTATTCTGTTCAAATTGTGCCAGCTTTAGTCATTAGGATCTCTTTTAGTTAGCTCCTATGTGTATTTGACATACCTCACCTGCATCATTTTGTTTTGTTTTATTCTGTTTCCACTGCTTTCTTACTTTTGGGCACAACAAGATAAGCCAAGCTCTTTCTCATGTTTCCTGAACATAAAAAAGTCATCCATGGCTTGGGATTTAATTACCAAAATTAAATTGCAGTCAAGATTTCAGTAATCTCCACTTACATTTTAATCTCCATCATCAGGGTAAACTGTATTTGTAAAAAAAAAAAAAAAAAAAAAAAAAAAAAGAAGTTTTTGTCTGGTTAACAGATTGTCTTTTAGTGTTTCTGTCGGGTTACCAAATAAGAAAAATAATCTGGCTAAGAGATTATTTTAAAATTAATTTTACCTTGGTGGCTTTAAAAAATTATAAGTGAATGTGTATTACTTTAATCACCTCTGTTCAAAGACAGAGGACAAAGTGAGATAAAGTCTAATTAGGCTAATCAGTGAATTATCATCTGATCAAATCATGACTATAAGAAATTATCCCTGGCTAAATGTGACATCAAATTATTCTATGAAATAATTGGGAATATGTCCCCTGGCACAAAACGCTAGCTGTTTCCAAGAACAGAGTTCCCAAATAATGAAAGAACAGCAGCTAAGATTATACCCTGTGCTTTAATTTCATAACTAGGGCAAATAAAGAAGACTGTTCAATGTTCTCAACTTATTTATTACCTCATGGTAAATTCAAAATTAAGAGTGACATTGTATATCTCACTTGGGAATAGATTAATAGAAGAATTCTATGAAATTCTAAAGAAATGTGATAGGAAGTTTTATATGAATTTAAATTTTAACTTAAAGAGTTTTAAGGTTCCATTAAAATTATGTGAGACTACTATTTTGGGCCAGGGGACAGGGGAGAAGAAGCCATAGGCAGTAAATTCCTTTTACTCACTTCTCAGCGTAATCCTGTGGGTTTATCCAGAACATTAGGTCCTGGCTATGAACTTCTGTTGGTAGTCTCATGTTGATGAATCATCTCTTGGGAACACATCTGTCATGATTTAAAAGACGATATTGGTGTTTGTTAAGGTTCTTTGACTTTCTTCTTATTTTACTGGTTTTCTTTTAAAGGTCAACTTCATTTATACCTTTAGAATTCTGTTAGGCTAGACTCTATTTTGTCATACCAGTATCATTGATGTTTTTATTTGGAGGGTTGAGTCAGCAGCATTATTATCAAAGACTACTTCCGTTTTCCCCCCTTGTTCCTTTACATATTTTTTTAAAGTAAGGGTAAGTCATCTAGATCTTAAATTTTTATCTCTTTCGATAAAATTTATATTTTCTCTTTTGCTATTCAAAATAAACATATTTTTCATTGTGTGTTTAATTCTAAATTCTCTGACATAGTATGACAGCTTAAGCTGCAATTCAGCTCTTTATTTTTAGACAATATTTTAGGGTATTTAGTAAGAGCTAACTAAACATGAATTCATGGTATACTATCAGAAATCTGCTGGTAACATTTATTTTTCAGTTTTTCTTTTATTCCTCCACACATTAATGTATTGTGCTGAGATCTGTTGTTTTGCAGTGATACTGTGTGAAACACTACACACTAAAGGAATTCAAGTAGTACAACTGTGATGCAAATCTTGCATTAACAAGACAGATAGCTTACTTTCTAATGGAGATTAGCATAAGCATATTTCTAAAAGGTAGGATATACTATGTACCAGATGACTGATACTAGTTTGGTAATGGTCATGTAAGAAGTTGAATGCCAGGGTCAGGAGGAGTCCAAATATTAATTAGCGGATCTTAACTGATTTTGATCAGGAGATGATGGCACATCTTACACCTCAAAGAGGGATAAAGAAAGTGATGATATCGGAGGTTTGGTTTATGAAAATTTCTGTAACATTGCTGTAGAAAACAGGTAGGGACTTTATAAGAAATCAGTAAGAGGCTTCCCAAGTAGTTTTCCAGAGAACTAATAGCATGAAGTTTTATTCGATACAAGGAACCAATTTGTACTCATTACCAGCCATACAGTAGAAACAGAAAATATGAAGTAAAAATGACCCAGAGTTGTAAAGGAGCTTGTTAGGCATGGAGGAAAATGAGGACTAATCTTGGAAAACTGAAAAAGCACATTATGGAAAGGGAAAAAAAAATTATGTGGGTTCAAAGAACCAATATCTTCATGAGGTGGTTTTTGAAAGGAGGAAGGATTGACTGATAGATGTGGATGTGGTGATATGTACTTAGTATACTGTGATGCTTAATTTTATGTGTCAACTTGACTAGGTTATAGTGTCCAGGTATTTGATCAAATACCAGTCTAGATGTTGCTGTGGAGACATTTTCATTTTTTAGATGTGATTAATTATTAAATCAATAGACTTTGAGTGAAGCCAGTTACCCACCATAAACTGGGTACGCACAACATACTGAGTTGAAGATATTAAGACAAATCAATGAGGATCCCAAGGGAGAAGAAATTCTGTGTACACACTGCCTTTGGACATGAGCTGCAGTATTTACTCTTTGCAGGTCTCTAGACTATTAGACTACCCTGAGGATTTCAAACTTATCAGACCCTGCAATTTTATGAGCCAATTCTTTGAAATAAATCTCTTATTCTCTCTCTCTCACTTTCTCTGTGTGTATATACCTACACACACACACAAACACACACCCCTCCTATGTTGCTCTGAAGAACCATGCTAACACACAGTTACACACATAATTCCTAGCTCTAATCACTGAAAGAGCATAGATGAAATGACACACTGTAGCCATAAGTACAACCAGTATTCATATCTTTGTTTCTCATTACCATTCTCCAATAAATGATACTAGGTTCCTTGGGAAAATGTCTGATTCTGGGATTGAGGCATGGAAAGTGTGAGATGAATCTGGAAACTCCTACAGTGCCAGAAAATTAAAACGTGATCTAAAAAAAAAAATTGAGGCATGTTGAAAAGACACAGGAACTAAGTTGAAAGAATTTCCCATAGTCAGATTTGGGAAACTCTGAGCAACAAATTAAGTAGGATTCATGGCATAAAATAAATACCCATTAGTTTATATTGATAAAAATATGTATGTGAATAAAAAATAAGATACAGCTGTATACAGTAGAATTCCAATGAATAAATGCAGAAGGAATAATGGAAATATAAGGTCACAATTGGCATAGCAATAATTGTAGCAGGCAAGGATCATCAATAGTAGCTAAAACTGAACTGGGTGCAGTGGTGTGCCTATAGTTCCAGCAAAATACAAAGATCACTTGAGCCCAGGAGTTTCAGGTCAGCCGAGGCAATGAGACTCTGTCTCTTAGAAAAATTAGTTACCTACACATCTACAAACATCTGATCTTGAACAAACCTGACCAAAACAAGCAATGGGAAAAGGATTCCCTGTTTAATAAATGGTGTTGGGATAACTGGCTAGCAGTATGCAGAAAGCAGAAACTGGACCCCTTCCTGACACCTTACACTAAAATTAACTTCAGATGGATTAAAGACTTAAACATAAGACCTAACACCATAAAAACCCTAGAAGAAAGCCTAGGCAAAACCATTCAGGACATAGGCATAGGCAAGGACTTCATGACTAAAACACCAAAAGCACTGGCAACAAAAGCCAAAATATACAAATGGGATCTAATTAAACTCCAGAGCTTCTGTACAGCAAAAGAAACAATCATTAGAGTGAACCAGCAACCAGGAGAATGGGAAAAAAATTTTGCCATCTATCCATCTGACAAAGGGCTAATATCCAGAATCTACAAAGAACTGAAACAGATTTATAAGAAACAAACCCACCCAAAAGTGGGCAAAGGATGTAAACAGACACTTTTCAAAAGAAGACACATATGAGGCCAACAAACATGTGAAAAAATGCTGATCATCACTGATCATTAGAGAAATGCAAATCAAAACCACACTGAGATACCACCTCACGCCAGTAAGAATGGCGATCTTTAAAAAATCTGGAGACAACAGATGCTGGAAAGGATGTGGAGAAATAGGAACGCTTTTACACTGTTGGTGGGAGTATAAATTAGTTCAACCATTGTGGAAGACAGTGTGGCTATTCCTCAAGGACCTAGAAATAGAAATTCCATTTGACCCAGCAATCCCATTACTGGATATATACCCAAAGGATTATAAATCATTCTATTATAAAGACACATGCACACGAATGTTCACTGCAGCACTGTTTATGATAGCAAAGACCTGGAACCAACCCAAATGCCCACTGATGATAGACTGGACAGGGAAAATGTGGCACATATACACCATGGAATACTATGCAGCCATCAAAAACGATGAGTTCGTGTCCTTTGTAGGGACATGGATGAACCTGGAAACCATCATTCTCAGCAAACTGACACAAGAACAGAAAATCAAACACCGTATGTTCTCACTCATAGGTGGGTGTTGAACAATGAGAACACATGGACACAGGGAGGGGAGCATCACACACTGAGGTCCATTAGTGGGGACTAGGGGAAGGACATGGTGGGTAGGGAGTTGGGGAGGTATAATATGGGGAGAAATGCCAGATATAGGTGATGGGGATGGAGGCAGCAAACCACATCGCCATCTGTGTACCTAGGCAAAAATCCTGCAAGTTCTTCACATGTACCCCAGAACCTAAAGTACAATTAAATATACATTAAAAATTCTACAGGGCTTGACAAATGCATAATAATATATATTAACCATTAAAGTTAATTACCTAAAAATACCATATACTTCACCTATTTACCCCTCTCCTCCCTCTCTGCTGACTGCCACTGATCTAAAAAGATCTGCAAAACTGATCCATTAAAAATTGCAAAACTGTAAAAGTGATCCATTAAATATTGTAAATGAAAACTATTTCTATAGTTTTGTCTTTTCAAAAATTTTATGTAATGAAAATCATATAGCACACAGCCTTTTCATACTGGTTTCTTTCACATTGCAATACGCATCTAAATTGTTTTCATGTCTTTTCATTGTTTATAGCACGTGTATTTTGTGTTGCTTTTATTATTTTTAGTGGCAACATAATTTTACATATTTATGGACTAAGTGTAACATTTAGATACATGTATACAATATACAGTGATCAAACCAGTGTATTTAGCATATCCAGCAACTCATTTATCCTTTTTAATGTAAACATTCAAAATACACTCCTAGCAAAATAAACAATAAATTATTATAGTCACCCAATAGTGCTATTGAACACTAGCATGTTTCTTTGTATTGCTCAATATTTCACTCCATAAATGTTCTACAGTTTGTTTCTTCATCCTCTATTATAGAACGTCTTGGTTGCTTTAAGTTGTTGGTGATTGTGAATAAGACTGCTGTAAACATTCATCTGCAGGTTTTTGTGTGCACATAAATTTTCAAAACTGCGTAAATACCTAGGAATATGGGGGCTGGATCACATGGTAAAACTGCTTTTAACTTTAAAAGTAAAAACTGTCTTCTAAAAGAGTTGAGTTATTTGTATTGCTGCCAGCCATGACTGAGTGTTCATGTTGCTCAGCATTCTCACTGGGATTTGGTTTCATGTTTGTTTATTTGTTTGAATTTTAGCAACTTTAATAGATGTGTAATGGTATTTCATTGCTGTTTTGTTTATAATTTCTTAAAGATATTTGATATAAGGTATCTTTTCCTATGCTTATAAGTCATCTGTATAATTTTCTTCACTGAGCTGTATTCAGATCTTTTGCCCATTAAGTGTGTTGTATGTTTATTGTTGAGTTTTTGAGTTAATTTTTGCAAAAGACCTAAGATGTCTATCAGGTTGTTTTTTATTTTGTTTGCTTTTGTTTTACCTACTGATGTCCAGTTGTTCCAGCTCCCTTTTTTGAAAAGACTATCCGTTCTCTTTTGGAATTTTCATTACTTCTTTGTCAAAGATCAGTTGACTATATTTTGGTGGGTCTATTTCTGGGCTCCCTGTTCCACTGATCTATTTGTCTGTTCTTTCACTATACTACATTGCTGTGAATATGGTAGCTTTATGGTGAATCTTGAAGTTGTTAGTGGCAGTCTTTTGACCTTTTCTTCGGTATTGTGTTAGCTACTTTGGATCTTTTGACTTTCCATATAAACCTTAGAATAAGTTTATTAATATCTACAAAATAACCTGCATCAATTTTGGCTGGGATTGTGTTGGATTTGTAATTTATTTTGGGAAGAAATGACATTTTAATGTTCTTTCCATGAACATAGACTGTCCTTACTTATTTAGATTGTAATTTTTTATTGAGTTTTCTAGTTTTCTTCCCATATATCCTGTACATAATTTGTTTGGTATGTACATGGTATGTCTTTCTCACTCTCTTTTCTTGGCATTAATATAAATAATACTGTGTTTTAATTATAAATTGTAATTTTTCATTGCTAATATACAAGAAAACAACTGATTTTGTATATTAACCTTTTCTATAACCTTGCTGTAATTACTTGTTACAGTTTTTTGGTTTCAGTTAATTGATTAGATTCATCCTGGGAAATCCATGTTTCCTCTTGTGTATAGCTGCATACATCTCCACACAACATGTTTTTAGCTGGATCCCCGAAATTATGCCTTGCATAATTTTGGATTTAACCAGTGATTTGGGCAGAAACTATGCAGAAGCACCTCAGACATATAAGGCTTCCACTCTCTGGTAATTGGGTTGTGTAGGTAGAGGAATACATTAAAAATCACAGTGACTTGGATTTTCCTCATATATCAAAAATCTCTCCCACTTTTCATCAGTCAGTCACAGATCTCCAACTGAAGGCAAAGATTAGCAGTCCACCAAAGATGTTGAGACTTTGTTATTTTATGCCTTCTATAACTCTCTCAAGATTTCTCCCTTAAACTTTTAATGTTCTGCCTCCCACCCCACATTGAGATCATAATACTTGACCATTATAGTTGCCAAAACTGTCCTATGCTAACACAAAATTATCTTTTAATAATACAATATCTAAAACACACTGGGCCGGGCACGGTGGCTCACGCCTGTAATCCCAGCACTTTGGGAGGCCAAGGCGAGCAGATCACGAGGTCAAGAGATCGAGACCATCCTGGCCAACATAGTGAAATGCTGTCTCTACTAAAAATATAAAAATTAGCTGGGTGTGCTGTAGTCCCAGCTACTCATGAGGCTGAAGCTGGAGAGTTGCTTGAACCTGGGAGGCGGAGGTTGCAGTGAGCCGAGATCACGCCACTGCACTCCAGCCTGGTGACAGAGCGAGACTCTGTCTTAAAAACAAAACAAAAATGAAAAAACCACTGTCCCTGAAATGTAAATTGTCTGGATGAGTTTTCTACATGCACACTAAGTCAGAAGACCTTCATTCAAGGCTCAGCTCTTCCACTAATTTATGTTCCTTTAGGAAAGCCAATTAATTTTTGTGGACCTCAGTTTCCTTTCCTGGAAAATCATATTAGGTTATAACTAAAATATTTTCTCAAAGAGTCTAATGTCCCCCCTGTTATGTTTCTTGCAGCGTCATCAGCTGGAAGTTTAATCCTGTGTATGCATATATCATGTCACACTAGTAAGATTGTGTTTTTGAATAGTCAACTGTGAAATTAGCTATGTAAATTCAGCATTTACCATGACTGTATTCACATTTTTTAAAATTTATTATACTTTAAGTTCTGGGGTACATGTGCAGATCGTGCAGGTTTGTTACATAGGTATACATGTGCCATGGTGGTGGTGGTTTGCTTCATCCATTGTCCAGTCATTTACATTAGGTATTTATCCTAATGCTATCACTCCCCAATCACCCCACCTCCTGCTATTCCTCCCCTAGTCCCCCAGGCCCCAGTGTGTGATGTTCCCCTCCCTGTGTCCATGTGTCTTAATTGTTCAACATCTTAATTGTTCAACACCCACTTATGAGTGAGAATATTTTATATTGATGAAATCATGTATATAAATCTAAAATAATTTATTTTTCGAGCATTTGCTAGCAAGTCTGTTGCAGTGCCATTCAGTACATAGGCATAGGCAAGGACTTCATGACTAAAACACCAAAAGCAATGGCAACAAAAGCCAAAATAGACAAATGAGATCTAATTAAATTTAAGAGCTTCTGCACAGCAATAGAAACGATCAATAAAGTGAACTGGCAACCAACAGAATGGGAAAAAATTTTTGCAATCTACCCATCTGATAAAGGGCTAATATCCAGAATCTATGGAGAATTTAAACAAATTTACAAGAAAAAAAACCCATGAAAAAGTGGGTGAAAGATACGTACAGGCACCTCTCAAAAGAAGACATTTATGCAGCCAACAAACATATGAATGAATAAAAGCTCATCACCACTGATCATTAGAGAAATGCAAATCAGAACCACATTGAGATACCACCTCGTGCCAGTTAGAATGGTGATCATTAAAAAATCAGGAAGACAACAGATGCTGGAGAGGATGTGAAGAAATAGGAACACTTTTACACTGTTGGTGAGAGTGTAAATTAATTCAACCACTGTGGAAGACAGTGTGGCAATTCCTCAAGGATTTAGAACTAGAAATGCCATTTGACCCAGTAATCCCATTACTGGGTATATACCCAAAGGATTATAAATCATTCTATTATAAAGACACATGCACAAGTATGTTTACTGCAGCACTGTTTATAACAGCAAAGACTTGGAACCATCCAAATGCCCATCAGTGATAGACTGGATAAAGAAAATGTGGCACATACACACTGTGTAATACTATGCGGCCATAAAAAAAGATGAGTTCATGTTCTTTGCAGGGACATGGATGAAACTGGAAACCATCATTCTCAGCAAACTGACACAAGAACAGAAAATCAAATACTGTGTGTTCACTTCCAAGCCTTTTAAAAAAATTCAGTCATTTAATTTTCATTATAACCCTGTGAGATAGCTATTATCATTATCTTCATTTTACAGCTGAAGAAACTGAGGCATAGGAGATTAACTGTCCCATGGTCACTCAGGGTTTTTATCTCTATGACTGAACTCTAGAACTCACCTTCTTAACCACTATGATAAGCTCCCCGTGTCACCATAACCACAAATGTTTCCTAATCTATAATTTATTTCATCTGCCAGACGGAAATACTGAATTGATTTAATATTAGTTGATTTATATACACAAGGCTCCTATAAAACAATTATTTCAACTATATTAAAGAAAACCTACCATTTTGGTCCAGTACCTTGTGTAGACACACACTTAAGAGATTTTAGATACCTCTTTTCCACATCATTTATTGCCCTCACAATACCACCTGTCCCTGAGGTAGGGAAAAACATACTTAAGAGACCCAAGAAATAAAAATGGCCTGAATATCATTCATTATTCTATTATTCTTCTTGGTAGTTTTGCAACACATTATGCAGTTTCTAGGGAAAATAATTCACTGCCTTTTGTTGGTAACAAGTGAGGTAAACATAAATTTGAGTCAAAGTTAAGTAGTTATTCCTTTTGAAGATTTTATATCTGGTGGTCTGCTCAGTGTCACCAGGTTTCCACAGCAATATAGCTGTAGCATTCCTTCTGAGAGAACTTGCATCAGGCACACTGGATCAGATTTATGTCATGGACCTCCACAGGGTATTAATCATTCCTTGAGGTCATTTTCAGCTATCAAAGTAAGTGCATTTGGAGAAAAAAAAAATTGCCAAGAACAAACTTTAAACCGGGTCCCATGGCTAGGTTCAGGTGATAGGAGAACAAATGTTGAAGATTACAAAACAAATTTCTTGGCAGAGTGAGTATGAAGATAGAGAATCAGATGGGGTAGTTACATTCATTAGTGCACTTACAAAATGTCTGTGTTACGAAAACCAGGGCATGCTTAGAGGAAAATAAACCAATTTATCAAGCTGGTTTCAATTTTATGAAGTACAATATTGAAAGGTTTCCACTTGCTCTGTGTGAAATTCTGAGAAGATAATTTAAGCATGGCTAGACCGATTTGTCACTGCTGTCAGGTGTTAGAAAAAGTATTAAGAGCCTGGTACAGTTTTCTCATTGAGGACTGGGACAGTTTGCATACACCATTGTTCCAACAGCATGTGCTCACTTTGTGACTCTGTTTTACATCTTGGAAATTCTCACAGTATTTCAGACATTTTATTATATATCTGTTATGGTGATCTCTGATAAGGGTCTTTGATGTTACCAGTATAATTACTTTAGGGAATCATGAACTGCACCCATGTAAGACAGCAAACTTAATAGATAATTTTAGTGTGTGTTCTGACTGTTCCACTAGCCAGTCAATTCCCCAACTCTATCTTTTTCCTTGGGCTTTCCTATTCCCTAAGACATGATGACAATATTGAAATTAGGTCAAATAATAAAACTATAATGGCTTCTAAGTGTGCAAGTGAAAGGAAGAATTGTACACCTCTCATTACTTTCAGTCAAAGGTAGAAATAATTAAACTTAGTGAGGAGGGCATGTCAAAACGTGAGATAGGCCAAAAACTAAATCTCATCCACCATACAGCCAAGTTGTAAATGAAAAGTTCTTGAGGAAAATTAAAAGTGCTAATCTATAAGAAAGAAAAGCAGACCTAATGCTGCTATGTTGAAAGTTTAAAGGTCTGAATACAAGATCAAACAAGCCACAACATTCCCTTATGCCAAAACCTAATCCAGAGAAGCTGAGGGAGGTAAGGGAAGCCAAAGAAGAAGAACGTGAAGCTAGCAGAGGTTGGCTCTTGAGGTTTAAGGAAAGAAGTTGTTTTCATAACAAAACTACAAGGTGAAACAGCAAGTGCTAATGGAGAAGCTGTAACAAGTTATCCAAGGAGATATAACTAAAATAATTGATGAAAGTAGCTACACCAAACAGATTGTCAATATAGATTAAATAGCTTTCTACTCGAAGAAGATACCATCTAAGATTTTCATAGTTAGAGAAGAGAAGTAAATGCCTGGCTTCCAAGCTTCAAATAAAAGGTTGACTCTCTTGTCAGGAGCTAATGTGGCTGTGAATTAAGATAAACCCAAAGTTTGTCATTCCACAAATCCTAGGGTCCTTGAGAATTATGCTAAATCTACTGTGCCTGTGATCTATAAATAAACACCAAAGCCTAGATGAAAACATATGTGGTTATGGCATGATTTACTGAACATTTAAAGTCTACTGTTGAGACCTACTAAGAAAAAGAAAAAAAAATTTTTTTCCTTTTTTTAATTTTTTTATTTTGGAGGTTGGAGTCTTTTTAAAAAAAATTATTTTGATTTTTTATTTTGAATTCTGGGGTACATGTGCAGAACATGCAGGTTTGTTACATTGGTATATATGTGCCATGGTGGTTTGCTGCATCCATCAACCCGTCATATACATTAGGTATTTATCCTGAGGCTATCCCTACCCAACCCCCTAGACCCCTACTATCCCTTCCATAGGCCCCCAGCCCCCGACAGGCCCAGGTGTATGATGTTCCCCTTTCTGTGTTCAAGCGTTCTCATTGTTCAACACCCACTTATGAATGAGAACAAATGGTGTTTGGTTTTCAGTTTTGTCAGTTTGCTGAGAAAGATGGTTTCCAGCTTCATGTCCCTGCAAAGAACATGAACACATCCTTTTTTACCACTGCATAGTATTCCATGGTATATATGTGCCACATTTTCTTTATCCATTCTATCACTGATGGGCATTTGGGTTGGTTCCAAGTCTTTGCTATTGTCAACAGTGCCTCAATAAACATGTGTGTGCATGTGTCTTTATAACAGAATGATTTACAATCCTTTGGGTATATACCCAGTAATGGGATTGCTGGGTCAAATGGTATTTCTAGTTCTAGATCCTTGAGGAATTGCCACACTGTCTTCCACAATGGTTGAACTAATTTACACTCCAACCAGCAGTGTAAAAGTGTTCCTATTTCTTCTCATCTTCTCCAGCATCTGTCGTCTCCTGATTTTTTTAATGATTGCCATTCTAACTGGTGTGAGGTAGTGTCTCAGTGTTGATCTGCATTTCTCTAATGACCAGTGATGAGCTTTTTCTTGTATGTTTGTTGGCTGCATAAATGTCTTCTTTTGAGAGATTCCTGTACATATCCTTCACCCACTTTTTGATGGGGTTTTTTTTTCCTTGTAAATTTGTTTTAGTTCTTTGTAGATTCTGGATATCAGCCCTTTGTCAGATGGGTAGCAAAATTTTTTTCCCATTTTGTTGGTTGCCGGTTTACTCTGATAGTTTCTTTTGCTGTACAGAAGCTCTTAAGTTTAATTAGATCCCTTTTGTCAATTTTGGCTTTTGTTGCCATTGCTTGTGGTGTTTTAGTCATTAAGTCCTTGCCTATTCCTATGTCCTGAATGGTACTGCCTAGGTTTTCTTCTAGGGTTTTATGGTGTTAGGTCATATGTTTAAATCATTAATCCATCTGGAGTTAGTTTTTGTATAAGGTGTAAGAAAGGGATCCAGTTTCAGCTTTGTGCAGATGGCTGGCCAGGTTTCCCAACACCATTTATTAAATAGGGAATCCCTTCCCCATTGCTTGTTTTTGTAAAGTTTGTCAAAGATCAGATGGTTGTAGATGTGTGGTGTTATTTTGAGGCCTCTCTTCTGTTTCATTGGTCTATATCCCTGTTTTGATACTAGCATCATGCTGTTTTGATGACTGTAGCCTTGTAGTGTAGTTTGAAGTCAGGTAGCATGAGGCCTCCAGCTTTATTATTATTTTTTTATTTGCTTAGGATTGTCTTGGCTATGTGAGCTCTTTTCTGGATTCATATGAAATTTAAGGTGTTTTTTTCCAATTCTGTGAAGAAAGTCAATGGTAGCTTGATTGGGATAGCATTGAATCTATAAATTACTTTGGGCAGTATGACCATTTTCATGATACTGATTCTTCCTATCTGTGAGCATGGAATGTTTTTTCATCTGTTTGTGTCCTCTCTTATTTCTTTGAGCAGTGGTTTTTAGTTCTCCTTGAAGAGGTCCTTCACATACCTTGTTAGTTGTATTCCTAGGTATTTTATTATCTTTGTAGCAGTTGTGAATGAGAATTCACTCATGAGTTGACTCTCTGTTTGTCTATTACTGGTGTATAGGAATGCTTTTGATTTTTGTACATTGATTATGTATCCTGAGACTTTGCTGAAGTTGCTTATCAGCTTAAGGAGATTTGGGCTGAGACAACAGGGTTTTCTAAATATACAATCATGTCATCTGCAAATAGATACAATTTGACTTCTTCTTCTCCTAACTGAATACCTTTATTTCTTTTTCTCCCCTGATGGCCCTGGACAGAACTTCCAATACTATGTTGAACAGGAGTGTTGAGAAAGGGCATCCTTGTCTTGTGTCAGTTTTCAAAGGGAATGCTTCCCTTTTTGCCTAGTCAGTATGATATTGGCTGTAGCTTTGTCATAAATAGCTCTATTCTAAGATACATTCTGTCAATACCTAGTTTATTAAGAGATTTCAGCATAAAGGTCTGCTGAATTTTGTAGCAGGCGTTTTCTGCATCTATTGAGATAATCATGTGATTTCTGTCTTTGATTCTGTTTGTGTGATGGATTAAGTTTATAGATTTATGTATGTTGAACTAGCTTTGCTTTTTGATATGCTGTTGGATTCAGTTTGCCAGTATTTTATTGAGGATTTTTGCATCAGTGTTCATCAATGGATACTGGCCTGAAATTTTCTTTTTTAGTTGTGTCCCTGCCAGGTTTGGTATCAGGACGATGATGGTCTCATAATATGAGTTAGGGAGGATTCCCTCTTTTTGTATTGTTTGGAGTAGTTTCAAAAGGAATGATACTAGCTCCTTTTGTACCTCTGGTAGAATTTGGCTGTGAACCCGTCTAGTCCTGGACTTTTTCTGGTTGTTAAGCTATTAATTGCTGCCTCAATTTCAGACCTTGTTACTGGTCTATTCAAGCATTCAGATTCTTACTGGGTTAGTCTTGGGAGGCTGCAAGTGTCCAGGAAGTTATCTATTTCTTTTAGATTTACTGGTTTATTTGCATAGAGGTGTTTGTAGTATTCTCTGATGGTAGTTTGTATTTCTGTGGGATTGGTGGTGATATCCCCTTTATCATTTTTTATTTTATCTATTTGATTCTTTCTTTTCTTTATAGATAGATAGATAGATAGATAGATAGATTGATTGCATTTTAGGTTTTGGGGTACATGTGAAGAACATGCAAGATTATTGCATAGGTACACACATGGCAGGGTGATTTGCTGCCTTCCTTCCCATCACCTATATCTGACATTTCTCCCCATGTTATCCCTTCCCAACACCCCACCCCCTGCTGTCCCTCCCCTATTTCCCCTCGACAGACCCCAGTGTGTGATGGTCCCCTCCCTGTGTCCATGTGTTCTCATTGTTCAACACCCACCTATGAGTGAGAACATGAGGTGTTTGATTTTCTGTTCTTGTGTCAGTTTGTTGAGAATGATGGTTTCCAGGTTCATCCATGTCCCTACAAAGGACACGAACTCATGGTTTTTGATGGCTA
>PVKV010005188.1:89529-118423 GCA_004027835.1 Alouatta palliata
TGTCCTTATAGTAGAATGATTTATAATCCTTTGGATATATACCCAGTAATGGGATTGCTGGGTCAAATGGAATTTCTATTTCTAGGTCCTTGAGGAATCGCCACACTGTCTTCCACAATGGTTGAACTAATTTACACTCCCACCAACAGTGTAAGAGTGTTCCTATTTCTCCACATCCTCTCCAGCATCTGTTGTCTCTGATTTTTTAATGATCGCCATTCTTACTGGCGTGAGGTGGTATATCAATGTGGTTTTGATTTGCATTTCTTTAATGATCAGTGACCGATGAGCATTTTTTCACGTTTGTTGGCCTCATATGTCTTCTTACGTAAAGTGTTCATCTCCTTCGCCCACTTTTGAATGTGCTTTTTTCCTTGGAAATCTGTTTTACTTCTTTGTAGATTCTCCATATTAGCCCTCTGTCAGATGGGTAGATTGCAAATATTTTTTTCCATTCTGTTGGTTGCTGATTCCCTCTAATGATTGTTTCTTTTGCTGTGCAGAAGCTCTGGAGTTTAATTAGGTTCCATTTGTCTATTTTGGCTTTTGTTGCCAATGCTTTTGGTGTTTTAGTCATGAAGTCCTTGCCTATGCCTATGTCCAGAATGGTTTTGCCTAGGTTTTCTCCTAGGATTTTTATGGTGTTAGGTCTTATGTTTAAATCCTTAATCCATCTGGAGTTAATTTTAGTGTAAGGTGTCAGGAAGGGGTCTAGTTTCTGCTTTCTGCACATTGCTATCCACTTATCCCAACACCATTTATTAAACAGGGAATCCTTTCCCCATTGTTTGTTTTCATCAGGTTTGTCAAAGATCAGATGGTTGTAGATGTGTGGCATTGCCTCCAAAGCCTCTGTTCTGTTCTGTTGGTCTATATCTCTGTTTTGGTACCAGTAGCATGCTATTTTGATTACTGTAGCCTTGTAGTATAGTTTGAAATCAGGTAGTGTGATGCCTCCAGCTTTGTTCTTTTTGCTTAGAATTGTCTTGGCTATGCAGGCTCTCTTTTGGTTCCATATGAAGTTTAAGGTGTTTTTTTTCCAGTTCTGTGAAGAAGGTCATTGGTAGCTTGATGAGGATAGCGTTGAATCTATAAATTAATTTGGGCAGTATGGCCATTTTCATGATATCGATTCTTCCTGTGCTTTCTTCTGTTTCAGGCTAGCGGTCTATTTTCTCAATCTTTTCAAAAAACCACCACCTGGATCATTGATTTTTTGAAGGATTTTGTGTCTCTCTCTCTCTCTCAGTTCTGCTCTGATCTTAGTTAATTCTTGTCTTATGCTAGCTTTTGAATTTGTTTGATCTTGTTCCTCTAGTTCTCTTAATAATGACATTAGGGTGTCGATTGTAGATCTTTCCTCATTTCTCTTGTGGGCATTTAGTGTTATAAATTTCCCTCTCAAGATGGCTTTAAATGTGTCCCAGAGATCATGTTATTTACCCAGTAGTCATTCAAGAGTAGGTTGTTCAGTTTCCATGTAGTCGAGCGGTTTTGAGTGAGTTCCTTAATCCTGAGTTCTAATTTGATTGCACTGTGGTGAGACACTGTTTGTAACAATTTCTGTTCATTTGCATTTGCTGAGGAGGATTTTACTTCCAATTATTTGCTCAATTTTAGAATTATTGCAATGTGGTAATAAAAAAATGTATATTCTGTGGATTTGAGGTGGAGAGTTCTGTAGATGTCTATTAGGTCTGCTTGGTCCAGATCTGAGTTCAAGTCCTGGATAGCCTTGTTAATTTTCTGTTTCATTGATCTAATTTTGACAGTGGGGTGTTAAAGTCTCCCACTATTATTGTATGGGTCACTTTGACAAATTGACAGAAGCAGGCTTCAGAAGGTGGGTAATAACAAAGATTTCTTTTAAAATGTTACTGTTTATTGACAATGTAGTCACTCAAAAGCTCTGATGGAGATGTAGAAGGAGATTGTTTTCGTGTTTGCCAACACCACATGCATTTAGCAAGCCATAAGGAGTAATTCTTACTTTCAAGCCTTGTTATTTAACAAATACATTTTGTAAGCCTGTACCTGCTATAGATACTGATTCCTCTGATGGATCTAGGCCAAGTAAATTGAAAACATTCTAGAAAAGATTTACCATTCTAGATACCATTGAGAATATTCATGCTTAACGGGAAGAGGCAAAAATATCAACATTAGTAGGAATTTGGAAGATGTTGATTCCAGCCCTCATGAGTGACTTTCAGGGGTTCAAGACTGTAGTGGAGGAAATCAATGGAGATGTGGTAGAAATAGCCAAGAGAACAAGAATTAGAAATAAATCTTGAAGATATGACTTATTTGTTGCAATCTCATGATAAAACTTGAATGGAAATTAAATAAAGTGGTTTCTTGAGATGGTAACTACTGATGGAGATGCTGTGAACACTGTTGAAATGACAACTAAGGATTTAGAATATTACATCAACTAAGTTGATAAAGCAGTGGCAGGGTTTGAGAATACTGACTCCAATTTTGAAGCTCTAGCATGCGTCAAATGCTATCAAACAGCATTGTATACTATAGAAAAATCTTTCATAAGAGGAAGAGTTAATCAATATAGCAAACTTTATTGTTCTCTTAAGAAATTACCACAGCCACCCAACATTCAGCAACCCTGATTGGGAAGAAGCTATCAACATCAAGGCAAGATTCTCTACCAGCAAAAAGATTACAACTCACTGAAGGCTCAGATGATCATTACCATTTTTTATTAATAAAGTATTTTTAAATTAAGGAATGTACATTACAGTTTTAGACATAATGCTCTTGCACACTTGAAGAGTACCAGATAGTGGAAATGTAACTTTTAAATGCATTGGGTAATCAAAATTTGTGTGAATTGCTTTATTGCAATATTTGTTTGCTTTATTGGGGGAACCACTCCCAGTATCTGCGAGGTGTATATGTATTTTTGTGATTTTATCTTTGTAGAAGTCAAACAACTAGCTATGGGACATAATTAGTGACTACTTATTAACTACCTGGGCTTTTGGTAGAGAGAGAGAAGATATAGATATTAGGTCATAAGTGATATCTAAGTTATTACAGTGTGCCCAGGAAATACAGACTCCTCAAATCTTTTTTAACTGAGTATGCAGCTATGTTATGTGCTTACATGTACAAAATTTGATTAAAGAAAAAGTTACAGAAATTTAAAGCAGAATGGCCAACTAGAAGCATTTTATATGTCCTTCAAAATGTTTTCATTCCCACTGTAAGGTATATTGCAGTCAAAATGAGGAAACTGAGGCCAGTATAAGAAAATGAAAAGTTAATTTATTCGGCTCCCGGGCGAGGTTCTGTGGTCCAGGAGAGGGCCAGAGAAGTCGTGCTTAACTTCCCAGGGCAAGGGGTTTTATAGGGAGTGAAGGCGTTTGATTGGATACTAGGGAAACAAAGCATAAAGCACTTGATTGGATATTGGGACACAGGACATGGACGGGGCAAGCTGCTACTAGCAGGTAGGCAGGATCTTTGGTGAGTGGGCTGCCCAGGGGAAGGATGACTTAGACGAGGTAGAGTGCTATTGGGCAGGGTTCGGCAGGGCTTTTCAAAAATTCTGGGCGGGGGTTTTTCCAATGGTGGGCTAGGTGCCGGGTGCAGAGTTTGGTGTTGAGCAGAGGTGGGTGTTGGAGAAGCTACCTGACGGAGCTAGATGCTGATAGCGGAGTGGTGACGTCATTCCCAGACGCGGAGAGGAGGATGGGCATGTCTGAGCTCCCGGCAAGACAACCGGCCTTACATTCCAAACCTTTTGATGATATAGGATGACACTTCTTTCTGGCTACTTCCTGCTGAGTAGGGGCAATGTGGGGGAGGGGTCAGTTGGCTGGTGCCTCAGTTGGGAGTCAGGCATAGGGGTGAAGCAGCATTTGGTTTACAGCCACCCTGGAAATTTCTCTCATGCAGGCCTGTAAAAACTTGAGAAAGAAAGGGGCTAACGTTAGTAAGAGACAAACTATGATAATAGGAATAATGATAGGGGCCAGCCAGGTGAGCATAGGGGATCGCCACCAGTTGAGAGGCAAGTCTGGCGTGTTTTGTTTCTCACGAAGGTTGTCTCGGAGGCGGTGGAGGGTGTTGACATTTTCTTCTACGAGGTCTGTTTCATTCGTCAACAGGTCTAGGGCCCGCCGATTTTGGAGAGTTACCTGAGCTAACGATGTGATTTGTTGTTGGAGGGAGGCCAGGGATGCAGCTGAGGCTTCAATTGCTGCATGCAGCTTGTTTTCCAGTTCGGTGTCTGCAGTAATACTGTGGCCCAGGGCACCACTACCTAGCCCTGCTGCTGCTGCTGCAGCTGATGCAAGGGACAGGCCAATTACTACTGGGAGACGGTGCATTTGTTCCGGTGGCTAGGCGAAGGAGAAAGGAGTGACAGTAGTTCAGTTTGCCCGTAAACTTCTAATGGAGGTATTAAGGTGGCGGGTATACAAGGGAAAGGAGAGGAAGAATTGATGGTTTTGGTTAGTGTCCCGTTGCACCAAAAGAATCCCTCTTTGGTTATAGTAATTGAAGAATTAACATTGACAGTGTTATTACAAGCGAGATTAGGGGAGGAGCCATGGCCATAGCAGACAAATTTTTTGAGTGTTCCTTGAATAATGGGACATTGGTGACTATTAGCCTGTCATTTGAGTTTGTCGAAGTGTTGAGTTTTGTGTTGAGTGGGACTGCTGCCCAGAGGGGCCTGCTTAGGGAGCCGCATAGAAAACAACTGGTAATATTCATAGTATCAGTTCAATCGACAATATTAACTACTTGTTGCATTAAAGTTAACCAGGAGAAAGGGGAAGGTGATTGTCTTGGGAGAATTTAGTTGACTGTCTAGATTGGTTTCGGCTATCTGAATCATTTCATTTACAGAGTTTAATTTGTTTATGGTTGGAGTGTTTATACTGGTGTAGGTGCGAGATATGAGCCATGTTCCTTGCGGGTATGTGTTGGACTCAAACTGACAGACCTTAGCCGCTACTCCTTTTACCCACCTTTCATGCCAGGGGTCTCGTACTTGGAGTTCAAGAGTGCCGTTTGGGTATCTATTGTATTTGTGGCGGGGACCTCCCCACCTGCCGCCTGCATTGGGCATGATGATTGAACAAGAGGAATAAGGACACCCACCATATGTTTCTGGCCACCTGCGGCAGTAGTCTCTGGTTTGTTTATAGAGGAAGCAGCCAGCCCGCCCAAGTTGGTGGTTGGGGTCCAGGTGACTTTTGCCCCTTGGTATGAAAAGGCTTATGGTAGACTGGCAGCTGGCTGGTTGGCAGTCTGCGTGAGCTATGTACTGAGACCTGTTAGTTCTGTTATTGGTGGGGCCTTCAACCCAAATTTCCTGGATGTTGAAGCACCAGACATACATGTTAGCTTTGAGGGGAGGCAGTAGAAGAGTTATTAGAGAAGGCTCAGGAGGGTTATAGGTTTCTGAGGTGGGGCAGCAGCTGAGGTGTAGTGTGGGACCCAGGCATCCAGATTTCCACTATCCATCTTGGGGAGCCAGCTTGAGGCGGGACACATGGTAACAAGAGGGGTGGCCTAAAAGTTTGGTGGCAGTTGGGGTGGTTAAGATAACGATGTGACATCCCGACCACCTGGGCTGTAGAGACCCTGGCTTGAGTTTTCTGAGGAGGACACTGTCACCTGGCTGAAGAAGTATAACTGGTTCGAAGTTTTCAGGCCCTGGAACCATGGGGAGGGTATGGTCCGCATGTTCCCCGAGTAGGTGATGGAGGAGGGAGACGTAGGGAAGGTAGGAGGCCAAAGGGGGTGGTTGTACCAGGAGATTGTGAGAAACTAGGAAAGGCCGGCCGTATAGTAACTCAAAGGGGCTGAGGCCCATTGGCTCCCGTGGGGTGGCTCAGACATGAGCTAGGGCAAGGGGCAGGAGTGTGGGCCAGGAGAGTTTTACCTCGATGGTGAGTTTGGCTAAATGATCCTTGAGGATGCTGTGAGCCTGTTCCACTTTACTCCATGATTTAGGGTGGTAGGGGATGTGTAGTTTCCGGGAGATGTTGAGAGACTTGGCAACCAGCTGGACCATCTAAGCTGTAAACACTGGACCGTTGTCTGACTGGATGTTTACAGGTAAGCCAAAACGAGGAATGACCTCCTGAATTAAGAGGGAGGCCACCGTGTCCGCGGTTTCCTTGGAGGTGGGAAAGGCTTCAATCCATCCAGAAAAAGTATTTACAAAGGTTAGGAGGTAGCATAGTTTTTTGTGAGTGGGCATATGAGTAAAATCAATTTGCCAGTCTTGGGCCGGCAGGCTACCACGCATTTTGTGGGTAGGAAACTGCGGCTTTAAGTTTCCCTGAGGTGAGACCTTAGAGCAAGTAGTACAAGCTTTGTGTACCTGCTCAATTGTTTGCTGTAGTCCTGGTAAGAAAAAGAGGGGCCGCACAAAGCAATATAACGCCTTGGGCCCAATGTGTAAGGATTGGATTTCAGAAATAATTTTGGGGGCCTGTTCCCGAGATAAGGTGATTTTGTTATCTAGGAAGATCAGACTCGGTTCCCCCTTTTAATAACAGAGCTTGTCTTTCTGCTGCTGAGTAAACTGGTGGTGTGGTTGTGGCAAAAAAAGGGACCGGGGTAGGGGCTGGTTTGGTACTGGTTAAGGATTTAGCCGCCGCATCCGCCCTTGCATTGCCCCGGGAAACAGTGCCCTGTTGGGCCTGGTGCCCTTGGCAGTGAATGACAGCAACTTCCTTGGGCAGTGACAGGGCTTGCAGAAGGTTAGAGATTTGGGTAGCACTGATTATGGGGGACCCTTTTGTAGTAAGGAATCCCCTTTCCTTCCAGAGGGCAGAATGACAGTGGGTGATAAGGAAAGCAATACTTTGAATCAGTATAGTTATTCACCCGCTTTTCCTGTGCTAATGTGAGGGCCCAGGTTAAGGCAGCAAGTTCTGCCTTTTGTGATGTGGTTCCATCAGGAAGGCAGCGGGCCTTGAGGGTGGCGGAATCTGTGACTACTGCATAAGCTGCTTTTCACTGTCCCTCAGCTGTCATTGTGGAACTCCCATCTACATATAGAGTGAGGTCTGGGTCAGAGAGAGGAAGGTCGATTAGGCCTTCTCGGGGTTTGGTAAGTGTATCTATGAGTTCAGGACAGGAGTGGGTTGGGGATGGAGAGTGAGATGGAAGAGAAAGCAAGGTAGCCAGGTTGAGTGGAGAAGGAGGATGAAGGGTGACTGAGGGATATTCAATGAAAAGTAGGTGAAACTCCTATAAACGAGAGGGCCCTAGATGTGCGAGGGATTTGAGAGAGAGAAGGTCAGTTAGTAGATGAGGGGAGAACACTGAAACGGGCTGGCCTAAAGTAAGATTGAGGGATTCCTTGGTCAACTCCGTAGCCGCTCCTAGGGCTCACAGGCAAGGCTGCCACCCTCAGATAGTAGGGTCAAGCTGTTTTGATAAGTAAGCTACTGGATGATACATGAGGCCTAGGGATTGGGTTAAGACCCCAACCGCTATCCCCTGGTTTTCATCAGTGAACAAGTGGAAAGGGCAATTAAGGTCCGGCAAGTGAAGGGAAGGTGTGGTGGACAGGGCAGTCTGCAAGGTCTTAAAAGCTTGTTTAACAACCCCTGGATGGGAGAGAGTTCCCATGGGGGTGTCTTTAGCTGCCACATACAAGGGCTTTGTCAGGGTGGGAATCCAGTGTCAAAAGAATCCTACAAATCCTAAAAAGGAAAGGATTTCATCGGCCGTTTCCAGGGGGTGTAATGCAAGTAATGCCTTTTGGTGGTCTGTTGTTAAGCCTCTGGTTTGTGGAGTAAGGTGAATGCCTAAGTAGATTACTGAAGTAACTGACAGCTGTGCCTTGGAGGGGGAAACCCGGTAACCCCTAGACCCAAGAAAATTAAGGAGAGTAGCAGTATGCTGCTGTGATGTGGAAAGAGAGGGGCTGCAGAGCAACAGGTCATCCACGTATTGTAAGAGGAGACTGGGCTGAAGGGGGCAAGAGGCAAGGTCAGTCGCAAATGCTTGTCCAAATATGTGGGGGCTATCTCTAAAACCTGGGGCAGGACTGTCCAGGTCAGCTGTTGTGACAAGTTAGAGTCGGGGTCAGTCCAAGTAAAGGCAAAGAGGAAGTAAGAGTCCGAGTGAAGGGGAATGGTGAAGAAGGCGTCCTTGAGATCAGTGACCGTGAAATGGGAGGTGTTAGAGGGAACATGGGATAATAAGGTGTAAGGGTTGGGAACCACCGGGTGGAGAGGTACCACTGCCTCGTTAATTAAATGCAGGTCTTGGACTAGACGATAATCACCAGATGGCTTTCGGACTGGCAGGATAGGGGTGTTACAAGGGGAACTGGTGGGAATAAGGAGTCCCTGCATTAAAAGTCAGGAAATGATAGGCTTCAGACCCAGGTGGTGCATTTTTGAGATGGGAAACTGAGGATGCGAGGGAGAATTGGTGGGGTTTTTGAGAAATATTTTAACTGGCGTGTGATGTGTAGCCACTACCAGCTTAGAAGTATCCCATACCGAGGGGTCAACTACCTCAGGAGAGATAGGGGTTTCAGGCGAGGGGCTATGACCAGGTATGTGGTCAGTTAAGGTTAGTACTAGGAGATAGGTGGAGGACGGAGTTGGCTGTGGGGGACCGGTGAGTTGGAGGGTAGCCCCTAAAGTTTGGAGGATATCCCATTCTAGCAGGGGGACTGGGCACAAGGGTATGATTAGGAAGGAATGTGTGAACAGATGTCCCTCAAGATTACAGGTTAAGGGATGAGTCCGACTGGGACAGGAGGGCTTTCCATCAATTCCCACGACTGACACCTGGGAAGGAATGCTGGGTCCTGAGTAGGAAGGCAATACAGAATAAGTAGCCCCTGTGTCCACCATGAAAGAAATGGACTTACCTGCTACTTGTAGCATTACTCTGGGCTCGGCAAGGGTGATGGGGGTCTCTGAGTCCGGGCCACGTCAGTCGTCCATGAGGCCAAGGAATTCAAGTGAAGGGACTGCATCCTTTGGACCGGCTTGTCCCCCACATAGAGGTGCAGGGGGTGGGCCTGAAGTCCAAAACGGGCAGTCATCCTTCCAGTGGCCAGGTCGCCTGCAAGCCGGGCAGGGTCCAGGAGGTGGACGGCACTGTCAGGCCCAGTGTCCCTCCTGGCCACACTTGAAGCAAGGCCTGGGCGGGACATTTGCAGCAGTCTGGGCAGGTCCTGGGGGACCTTTTAGGAGGAACTTTGAGGAGTTTTTCATGTTAGACACTGGGTAGGCTGCTGGCCTCAGGGCTGCTACAATAGCTTGGGTTTGGAGGTTTACTTGTTGCTGTAAATGGGCCTGGTGGACGGCCTCAACCTTTTCCTCTCAGCCATTAAAAATCTTAAATGCCATGTTTACCAGGTCTTGTGTGGGAGTTTGGGGACCCTCCTCTGCCTTCTTCAGTTTTTTCGTAATGTCTGGTGCTGACTGGGAGATAAAATGGGCAGCTAGGAGGGTGGTCCCAGCCAGGGAATTTGTGTCCACCCGGGTGTGTAGGACCATAGCATTGGTCAACCGGTCAAGGAAGGCAGCTGGGTTTTCAGTAGGGCCCTGAGTTATTTCACGCAGTTTATCATAATTAACCACCTTTTGGGCTGCATCTTGCATGCCCACTAGGAGGCACTGTAGCATTTCCTCTCGGCTGCGGCAGTCATTTTGGCCAGTCTGATAGTCCCAATTTGGGTCAGCATCGGGAACCGCCACTGCACCTACTGGCATTTGGGGATCAGTAAGGTGTACCTGGTCTGCGTGTGCCCGAGCTGCCACACGGATGCAATTATGTTCATCCGGAGTGAGGGTAGAAGAAAAAATTACATAAATGTCATGTCAGGTTAAGTCATAGGCTTGTGTGAGATAGGAGTAGGATTGGTGGAGAAGGACCCTAAGCGTTTTTCAATGGTGGATAGGTCAGAGAGAGAGAAAGGAACATGTACTCGGACGACGCCTTCTGTTCCAGCCACCTCGCGGAGGGGACAGAGGAGGGAGTTCTCATTGGTGGGGGTGTCACATGGACGAATGTGACCATTAACAGAAGAGGTTATGTCAGAACCTGGGAAAGTAGGAGGTTGGGTTGTTGGAAGAGAAGCGGTAGAGGGAATTTGAGGTATAGTCCCATGAGAGCAGGTGTGGACACTAACAGGAGAGGCCATGTTAGGGCCAGAGGGGGTTGGGGTTCTGCATAAGGTGGGGGTTCAGTGGGTCGGGTTGGAGGCAGGGAGAGTTCCTCGGGCAGATCGGGGTCGGAAAAGGAGGAGGAGGAGGCCAGTGGCGGGTTGAAGGCAGATCGGGGGATTTCTTTGCTATGAGTAGCTGGACTGTGCTGCAGGAAGAGCAGAGATGGGTGTGGGCGCAGAGATACCAGAAAGCCTGAATATAGGGAATTTCTGCCCACTTGCCGTTTCTTTGACAAAAGTTATGTAAGTCTGTTAGGACTTTAAAGTCAAGTGTGTCTTCTGGGGGCCACTTGGACTGGTTGTCTAGGAGATACTGGGGCCAGGCTACGGTGGAGAGGAAGAGTAGCCTTTTCTTTTTTACAGAGAGGCCCAGCTTCGGTAAATTTAGAACTAGGCATCCTAGTGGCGACTTAGGGTCTGGGCAGGATTCCTGTTTGCCCATGATTAACTGGTTACCTGTAAGGAGTGAGGTATTACACCCAACACGGGCAAAAGAGTTCTTTTCCCAGAGGGGGTGGTTGAGAGAACTTACAAGCTGCAATGACTACAATAAGGAAGAAGATAAAGAGAGATAAGGCTAGAGCTATCTGCCACATGGGAGAACTTGAGGGAGTGGCAGAGATGGGGCTAGAGAGTGAGGTTTCAGTGGTAGAGAAAGAATAGAAGGAAAAAGGAGAACAGAGTTATCTCCAACGGCAGAAACTCGGTGAAGGTCCCCTGTAGCCAGTGGTCTGTTACCCACTGTAAGATATTGTCTACTCTGAGGGAAGCAGGCCTAAGCCACTGTGTAGCAGCTAACAGGAGTCTGACGAAACTGGTAAATGACAATACAGACAGAACCACACATAGGATTGACAGACAAAGGGTGGGAGTCCTCCAGCTGGGAGACCTGTCTGATGCCTTCCCAGCCACGTCCCCGAAGGGATGTTTCAGGGCGTTTTGGCTAAGGTGTACCCATATAACCCCCGGACCTGGTCACCTCAGAACTTTTGGTCCGGAGGTGAATCACCATTATGCCTTATGACGTCCCCGTGGAACCGTGGGTGGAGGCCCACTCAAGCCCCGTAGCCGTTAAGCCGTGGGACTACACATAAACTCACTTACTCACACATTCGTTCGCGAGCAGAAAGAGGAACTAAGAGTACTTAGGCAGGAGCTAGGTTGCCAGAGAGCTAATTTGGGACTAGGAGCCAGGTCGGGTCCAGGTCCTGAGGAGGGCCTGGAACCATAAACGGGGCTTCTTATCACCCAAACCTCACTCGCTGCCGCTGAGATGATCGGAAGGCGTCCTGGACTGCACTGCCAAACACTGGAGAGGGTTCAGGAAGACGGGGACGTCTCCCTCAGGTTCCTGACCCCCAGCAAACCCCTTACAGGGAGAAGACAAGAGTGTAGGGACGTCTCCTCTATGCTCAGGTCCTTGGAACGGAACCGGGGCCCCGGGCCCATGGCAGTAAGGAATCCCTGACGCAGCCGCAGTTACAGACAGGGAGTCCACGGAGCAGGCAGCGGGAGGGGCTATGTGTGATAGAAGTCTTACCTCGTGGCGGAGTGGTTCCCTGGTCCGGCTTTGGGTGGAGGAGTCAGTTCCCCCCAGGAGGGGGTCTTACAACTCCTCCCGGGTTTCGGCACCACTTGTAAGATATATTGCCAAGTCGAAATGAGGAAACTGAGGCCTGTATAAGAAAATGAAAAGTTAATTTATTCGGCTCCCGGGCGAGGTTCTGTGGTCCAGGAGAGGGCCAGAGAAGTCGCGCTTAACTTCCCAGGGCAAGGGGTTTTATAGGGAGTGAAGGCGTTTGATTGGATACTAGGGAAACAAAGCATAAGGCACTTGGTTGGATATTGGGACACAGTATGTGGATGGGGCAAGCTGCTACCAGCAGGTAGGCGGGATCTTTGGTGAGTCGGCTGCCCAGGGGAAGGATGACCTAGACGAGGCAGAGTGCTATTGGGCAGGGTTCGGCGGGGCTTTTCAAAAATTCTGGGTGGGGGTTTTTCCAATGGTGGGCTAGGTGCCGGGTGCAGAGTTTGGTGTTGAGCACAGAGGTGGGTGTTGGGGAAGCTACGTGGCAGAGCTAGACGCTGATAGCGGAGTGGTGATGTCATTCCCAGGCGCGGAGAGGGATGGGCGTACCTGAGCTCCCGGCGAGACAACCGGCCTTACACCCACCACTATCCTTTTTGTCCCCAAGTAACATCTTTTTGCAAAATGGATTAGAAATGCTTGATCTAAGAGGGAGAGGTTGATAGCTTCAGGGAAGTCATTCTAAGAACATTTAGATTTCTGACTGTATTTCAGATGGCTGGGTATGTGAGCCATCTATTTGTAATCAATTATGTTCATGGCATTTCTCTTTCCCAACAGTATTGTCTTGAACTTGAATAGGATATTTTTTTTCGATGCAAAAAAGTATCTCTTCCAGACTGGAAGAAAATGTAAACTTCAAGTAGTATTGACTTACCTATCAGTCACTTAGTATATATGAGTCTCTCAGAGAAGAAATCATAAACATTGAGAGTTGCCACACATAACGATGACCTTCAACACATATGAAGATATAGCATTCCTTTTCCCCTTCCATTTTTCCTTTATGATTCCAATTTTGCTTCGATGAAAACGCTGCCCAATGGGCAAGCTGAAAGCTACATCAGTGACTACCTCATCGTAACTTAAATATTTTTCAATTATTTTTATATCAATGGAGAAGGGAAACATTTTGGTTGAAATGGCACAGCATAAATTGAAGTGATCCGCCACCTTTCACTTAGTCCATATGTAGTCCAAAATGCTGCACATGAGAACCTAGTTTCTGGCCCATGACCTACTCTTATAAGCTGAAGTTTTGTGTAGTAGCCATATTTGAAGAAAATGGCATATTTCTTCTTTATATTTGAATTTGCATGTGTTATATGTGTGCAAGCAAGAGTCATCCAAATCTTGTCACGTAAAATCTACCATTTACTTGATTTTCATATAGTCTTTTGTTTTAGATATTACAGGTAGTAAATCCAAATTAGGAAATTAAACAGTGCCATTTTATAACAATATACCTGGATACCCTGAAAAAGTGCTGTTGGTTTATTAGCAGCGTTTTAAAAAGTCTCACTGCAAACATATACATCAATTATAAAAAGTACATCCAAATTTTAGATACATAATGCAAAAATAGGTATGGTTTATAATCACGGAAATACAGGGGATTTTTTTTTTTTTTTGGCTTTTTCTTTACATACCAAATGTTTTGCTAGACATGTCATTATACTGATTCATAAATATATGTCACCCATTTATGCTATAACACTACTAAATTCTTGGTGGTCAGTCATAGAGAAATTTAGACAATAGAGTTTTAAGATGAAAATCATTGTGCTCTCCCAGTGTCCAAATTTCTTGGAACAGTCCTGCTTTGAGCACTATAATAATGCTAAGGTTCACGAACCTTCCTCTGTCTCCTCAGGAACTTACCCAGATCAGCATTTCCCCATCTTTCGTGGAATAAAAGGTGGGGAGGTGGTCAGTCTTTCTGAGACATGTTGCCAAAACATTAAGGTTATATCGATAACAGAATGAATATAAGAATGAACCATCCTTCTATTAAAATAGAATGAAAAAAGACTCAACTTAATTTAGAGGTTTGTTTTGAACATTTTCTCTGTGTTCTATAGTGACCTAGAGTTGCTTCTAACACCACACCCAATCCCACAAGGGTTTTAATTGACATGCTGATAATACTGTTTTAAATTTAGTAAGAAAGGCCTCCCACCACTAACTGTTTCTATAGAGCATTATTGAACTCTTGGGGAATTTTTCTTCCAAAGAAAGCATTAAATTCCTCTCTGAAACATTTATTTCTCTAGGACTCTAAATGAAAGTGTCTGGAATAAAAAAAGAGTGAGAGCAATAAAAAGTAAAAAGGAGGGAGAGACAGAGATGGGGAAGGAAGGAGAAAGATTTTTGACAAATGATCAATTTTTAAAAAATATTTTACTGCATTTTATCTTTTGGGGTACATGTGAAGAACATGCAGGATTATTGCATAGGTACATACATGGCAATGTGGTTTGCTGCCTTCCTCCCCATCACCTACATCTGGCGTTTCTCCCTATGTTCAATTTTTATTATTATAGTTCATTTAGTGACGGAAAGCAATTTTACAACTTAAAAGTTTCTCATTTAAATGTTACATTTGCCTTGTAATTCAATCAGTAGTATCCATGCTCATGAAAAAAAAAATATTTGCATTTCCCTGAGAATGTATTTGACTCTTGCCAAGTGAGATTGGAAGATACTAACAGAAAAATCCACTGGTGTGAATGAAAAATCTACCGATTATTCCTCATTTCTTCAGAAATTTACTTCTTTTCAAATTACCAATAGTAAGGCAGTAAATGACTGTTAATTCCTTGTTTGTTCTCTAATAAGCAGACATTGTTGAAATTAAAACTGGCTTTTCTTCCTGACCTTTTGGGTTGTATCTAAACTGCAGGCTATAACGACTGATAACTTACTTACAATTTGTTGTCATGCTATCAATTTTTTTTTCTGACAATAATTTTCCTTTAGCCCCTGTACTGAATCCTAAGATGTCCAGAATATTTGGGCCATGTCAGGATAAGGTATCTTCTGTTTTGCCATTTAGATGGGTGACATACTACCTCCAAGTCTACCATTACTGAAAGAATCTAATAATCTACATTTCTTTTTTTTATTATTTCCCAATTCCCTCACTGGGGGCCTGGCCCAGCCCACTGTGGTCAGACCACATTCTTCTGTGGTAGATGCTATAGTGGCTACCCAGGGGAATCATGAATCACCTATTCATAAACGAAGGACATGGTTGGTGTTGTCTACAGATAGCGCTACAGTGATTGCCTTTGTGGAAGACAGCCACTTCACCCAGGCCATGTGCCCTTTTCTGGGCCATCACCATGCTTGATGGGAGGATATAAGGGACTGAACCTGGCTCTCCAACCTGGGACAACTCTGAATGGTCATAGTAGTTTGAGTCCACTGTAAGGTTGGCTGAAGCCTCCATTAAGGCTGCAGCCCAACTTCTCCCTCTACCCAATCCTGCTTTCTTCCTTCCCCTCTCTTCCGTAGGCACTGATCCAGAGAACACACTCAAGTGAACCTTCTGCACTCTAGTCATCATCTCAGAAATCCAACCTGTGACCCCTTCCTGGTCCCTACTCCTCCCCACAGCAGCTAGCTGTCACCTAGGAGGCTTACACAGGTATAATGTCCCCTTCCCTGGGCCACTGCCAGGGAGGCTGATGCAAGTGGGATGTCCCCCTTTCCTGGCCCACTGCTCATGTAGCTCCCCTGAGCTACAAAATTGCACTCAGCTACAGTCAGTACTTAGCTGACCCCTGGCTAAGTTAGTTTCCAGCTCTTCCTCTGAGATTGTTTTCAATTCTTATCTCTTCCTTAATCTCCACAATCAAAGAGTTACTGAGTTCTGCTGACTGGGTAATGAGACTATCCAGAAGAGCATATTCCTTCCTTCTCTCACACCTGTCTCTTCCTCTTCTCCCCACTACCACTACTTAATGGCCTTCCATTGTCTGTCTCTGCTTACACTGTGGCCACATTCTGTTAACTGGCTTCCCTGTCTGCTCTTGTCTCTCTGCTGTCCTCCTCTACACTGCAGCCAAGAGACCATTCCAAGGCTCACATTTGCTCTTGTCATTCCCTTGCTGATCACACTGCAATGACTCCTTGTGATTTATAAGACAAAGCCTAGACTCAGCACCACACAAAAGGCCCTCTATGGTCTGAGCCCAACTGCCTCAGTGTCTCCTGTAACCCTGGACTTTCCTCTGGTGTCATGAATACTGAAAACTCCTTTAGTTTAAGTTCTGGTATACATATTCAGAATGTGTAGGATTGTTACACAGGTATACATGTGCCATGATGGTTTGCTGTACCCACTGACCCGTCATCTACATATCCTTACTCTAGTCCCCCACCCCCAGACAGGCCCTGGTATGTGATGTTCCCCTCCCTGTGTCGATGTCAACTCCCACTTATGAGTGAGAACGTGATGTGTTTGATTTTCTGTTCCTGTGTTAGCCTGCTGAGAATGATGGTTTCCAGCTTCATCCATGTCCCTGCAAAGGACATGAACTTATCCTTTAATTTCATATGGAATATAAGAGAGCCCCAATAGCCAAGACAATCCCAAGCAAAAGAAAAAACAAAGCTGGAGGCATCATGCTATTTGACTTCAAAGTATACTACAAAACAGCATGGTACTAGTACCAAAACAGATATATACACCAATGGAACAGAACAGAGGCCTCAGACATAATGCCACACATCTACAAACATCCAATCTTTCTTTGACAAGCCTGACCAAAACAAGCAATGCGGAAAGGATTCCCTATGTAATAAATGGTGTTGGGAAAACTGGCTAGCCATATGCAGAAAACTGAAACTGGACCCCTTTTCTTATACCTTACACAAAAATTAACTCAACATCGATTAAAGACTTAAATGTAAGGCCTAATACCATAAAAACCCTAGGAGAAAACCTAGGCAATACTATTCACGACACAGGCAAGGCCAAAGACTTTATAACTAAAACATCAAAATCAATGGCAACAAAAGCCAAAATTGACAAATGGGATCTAATTAAACTAAAGAGCTTCAGCACAGCAAAAGAAACTATTATCAGAATGAACAGAATGGGACATTTTTGCAATCTATCCATCTGACAAAGGGATAATATCCAGAATCTACAAAGAACTTAAATTTACAAGAAAAAAACAACCCCATCAAAAATTGGGTGAAGGATATAAACAGACACTTCTCAAAAGAAGACATTTATGCAGCCAACAGCCATGAAAAAAAGCTCATCATTACTGGTCATTAGAGAAATGCAAATCAAATCCACAATGAGATACCATCTTAAACCAGTTAAAATGGCAATCATTAAAAAGTCAGAAGATGTGGAACAGCAGCAACACTTTTACACCATTGGTGGGAGTATAAATTAGTTCAACCACTGTGAAAGACAGTGTGGTGATTCCTCAAGGATCTAGAACCAGAAATACCATTTGACCCAGCAATCACATTACTGGGTATATACCCAAAGGATTATAAATCATTCTATTATAAAGACATGTGTATACATATGTTTATTGCAGCACTGCTTACAATAGCAAAGGGTTAGAACCAACCCAAATGCCCTTCAATGATAGATTGGATAAAGAAAACATGGCACATATTCATTTCTTGTTTTTGAAATGTATATGTGCCATGTTTTCTTTATCCAGGCTATCAATGGATGGAATTTGGGTTAATTACCTTGTTTTACTGTAAAACATTACTGTTAGATACATTTAGAAAATATATACTCATATTTGATTTCCTTCCTATATCTTTCAAATGATCTGAAATGACCCACATCCTTTCTTGTGCATCATACAGAGAGATAATCACCAAGGATTGGAAGTTGGCTAATATAATTGACATCAGTAAGACCATTCAAAACTAAGAGCCAGTGTCAAGATCCTGGATACCCTTCCTGCCTTTACTCCCAAAGTAGCCTTTTCATAGATCCAGGTAACACTTGAGCCCTCAATCCAAGATTAAAAACATCTGCTAGAGAAATTGTCAAACAGTCTTGGAACACTTAGTCAAATTCACAGAGACTCCATCTGGGACTGGTGATACTTGCTGCTTTCATATCTTTAATTGTTTCTAGCACCTCCATAGATCAAAGTTCTCTCTGTAATGCGTTCTTTCCATCATGCCATATTTACCCATTTTATATCAAAATGTATAATCTTTACCATCTGCTTTCATAGGGGAATATAAATCTTTATCAAACTAGATTAAGTAACATTTTTCAGCAAAGTGTGCCTATATTTTGTTCTTATGTGCAAATTTCAGAAAATAATCCCCTCTTTCATGGCATGCTTTAAATTTAGAAACAGGCTTCCTGGTTTTTTCTAACTGTGAAGTATTTTTACACGTTTCTTTGTTCCTGAATTTGAACATTCAAAGAAAGAAATTTTTTAAAAATCTTCTGTACCAGAATTATATATATTGCTCTTACAACACATATCATACAGTCTTGATTATAATTTTGTACCTGTTTGCAAATCTATGTCATGTCATGAAAGTATAAACATCTAAAAGACATTATTAAGTTTTAAAAATGTTTAGTACTTGATCAAATGTCTTATTCATAGTAGATAATAAATTGTTATTCTGATAACACAATGAATTATGTTATTTTGTGCTTAAGAATTACGTTAAACTCTTGTGTTAAAATGAAAAATAGTAAATCAGCTAAATGTGACAGAACACTAATAGAAGGCTAAAATTATTACCCATATACAAAAATACTGTGTAATAATCTGATTTATATAAATTAACATATCACTTATTCATAAATAAGCTGCTATAAAACATCTTTATATTTTCATACTGTTTTTAAATGACACTGTGTATACTTTCCTACTATCATACATCGCATATACTCTGTTCTCTTGTACAACACGTAGTAGCTTATTGCTTTTATCCTTCTCTTCCTTTCATCAAGCAAACAGTAAGGGCCTTTAAATATGACAATGTATTATTTATGAAAGGTATATTATAGATGTCTAAATGTCAAAATACGTGTGCCATTAATTTATATATAATCTCAAGTTTCTAATGGGCTATGGTGAGTTATTTTTGAAAGCAAAGATGAAGTTATTAATCATCACTATATTACTCAGAATTCTTCAGAGAAACAGAAACAGTAAGATAGACAGACAGACAGACTAAGCTATAATACGAGGGATTGGCTTACCTGATTATGGAGGCTGAGAAGGCTATCTGCTTTCTACAAACTGGACGTCCAGGTAAGCCAGTGCTATCGTTTTAGTCCAAACCCAAAGGCCTGAGATTCAGGGCAGCCAATGGGATAAGTCCAGGTCCATGTCCAACAGCCCAAGAACCAGGAATGCCTATTCTGAAGCAAAGAAGAAAATGGATGTCTCAGCTCAAGCAGAGAGCACATTTTTCCTTCTTACACTTTCTTGTTCTATTCAGACCTCAATGGGTTGGATGATGCACACCCACGTCAGGGACGGTGACCTTCTTCACTCCATCTACAGATTCACATGCTAACGTCTTCCAGAAACACTCTCACAAACACCCCAGAAATAAGGCTTTGCCAGCTATCTGGGGTTCCATTAAGTGTCAGCCTGACTGGTTTCCCAGTCCAGCTGTGACTAAGATAACTTTTTATTTTCTCTAATCTCCAACAATGGAGGTAAGCATGGACCTGAGAAACACTTTGAAATGAGGAAATCCTCCTATAAAAATTATTTTGGTTTTAGCAGACTTAATCTTTTTTCATTCTGGATAGCTATCAATTCTCTAATCCTGGTGTTAAAAGTAACACCTCAAATTGTTTCTCTCGTCCAAGACTACATAAATATGTCTATCTAGGGCAAAGACCTCTTCCAAGGAACACACTGTAAATTCCAAATATAGCCCATCTTTTCTTCTATGATGACCACTTCTATATGCCACTATGAAGAATGAAGTAATTTTAAGGCCAGCTTTGTAAAAAAAAAATTTATATATATATATATATATATATATAGCATTTCTTGTGATGGCATCTTTTCTAGTGAACTTTAGACAGTGAAGTATTATAAGAACTAATTCCAAGGCAATGTTGTAGGATTCTGTAGAAAGAAATGGGAAAAAATATTTCACTAGAAGACCATGATTTACATCAATTTTTGTTAAAATTACAGCTCCAGAGGCTTTGGGATTTTGCTGTAATTGTTACATTGATATAATGAAGGGAAACGTTTATGTTTGGATCATTAAATCTACAAATACATAGTTATCTAAGAAGCAAAGTAATTTTTAAATACCTAGAATGGTACTCTTCCATTTTTTGAATTAATTGAGGTTGTACAAAGTGCCTGATAAAGGGAAAGCAATATTGAAGTGGGAATCCAAACATTCATGTTTTAATACAATATCTGATACTAAATAGAAATATTTATCATAAACAATTATTTAATTTTTCTGGGCCTCAAAAGTAAAATTAAGTAATTGAAAGACATCAGTTCTTAAGTTCCTTTAAACATTAACGTTCTATGGTCCATGACAAAAAAAAAAAAAAAACATTTAGATAATAAGTACTCTAGCCAAAAAACACATAAAACAGTAGGGCATCACCCCAAACCCCACTAGTAAAAGCTAAGTGGGGTGCCTAGAATTCACCTTCCTGAGGTTGCAATGAGGCACCACAACTCCCCACTGTGTAATGTCAAGAAAAGCCACATAGAGAGCTGGGATTTTCATTTTTATTGGCCTTTAATGAGCCATCACTCCAAGCCTCAGTATCAGCAGAGGCCAAGAGTGGAGCTTGTTCTTCCACACTCATGCAGCAGTAATGAGGCACTCCACCTTCCCATTGGAGTGGAGTCAGTGGAGACCTCGCAGAGAGTTAGGACTTGGACAATAGCTACCCCATGCAGCATAATTAGAAGCCACCTCCCCTCTTGTGTTAATGGAAGATGAGTGGAAAATGTGGCTTTTACCACCAACTAACATTAATGATATAGAGGTCCCTCTTTTCCTGCCAGAGAAGTGCTAGTGAAAGTTTGCTAAGATAGATAGTTTAAATAAGATCCAGAATCTTAGAACATACCATAAAAATGTCCAGGTTGCAATAGAAAATTACTTGTCATACTAAGGATGACGACAATTTCATACTGAATGAAACACAAAAATCACCAAGATTACGTAGATGTTAAAATTATCTAATAGATATCTTAAAGGAGCTGTAATAAAAATTATCCAGTGAGCAATTAAAATCACACTTGAAACAAATGAAAAATTCAAGTCTCGACAAGGAAATAGAAAATATAAAGAACTACACGGTAATTTTACAACTGAAAAATATAACTGAAAGTAAAAGGCTAGTGAATAAATAGCCTTAATAGTAGACTGGAAGGGACAGAAGAAAGCACTATAATTCAAATTACCCAATCTGAATGAAAAAGAGCAAATAGGCTGACCATAAATAAACAGAGCCTCAAGGACCTTGGCGTTCATAACAAAATATCTAATATCCTAGTCTTAGAAGAAAAAGGGCAGGGCTGGAAAAATACCCAAAGAAATAATGTCCAAAAACCTTCAAATTTTGCTAAGAGACATAAACCTACAAATTCAAAGTGCTACATTTAAGACCCAAATATGATAAACACAAAGTAATCCATGCCAAAGTACATCAAAATTAAACCACTGAAAATTAAAGACAAATCTAGAAAGCCATCAGACAAATGTAAGACCTTATGTTATCAGATTAACTAGACTGACAATATTGTTATTTTGAGACAAGTTTCGCTCTTGTTGCCCAGGGTAGAGTGCAATGGCATGATCTTAGCTCACTGCAACCTCTGCCTCCTGGAATTCCAGTGATCCTCCTTCCTCAGCCTCCAAAGTAGATGGGATTACAAGCATGCATCCACCACACCAGCTAATTTTGTATTTTTAGTAGACATGGAGCTTCTCCATATTTGGTCAGGCTGGTCTCAAACTCCGAATCTCAGGTGATCTATCCACCTTGGCTTCCCAAATTGCTAGGATTACTGGCGTGAGCCACCACACCCAGCCAATTGACAAGATTTTTTTTATCAGAAACCATGGAGATGAGAAGAAAATGACAACAATATATTTCAGGTGCTATAGGAAAATAACCGTCAACTAAGAATTTTATAGACAGTGAATATACCATTCAGGAATGAAATGGAAATCAACAGGAAGTAAAACTAAAATAATTAGTCCCATAGTTTTACCCTAAAATAATGGCTAAGGGAAATTCCCTAAACAGAAAGGTACAAATAAAAGAAACTTAGAATTCCAGGAGGAATGGCAGAACATAAGCAAAAATATGAATACATACAAACAGACTTTTATTCTTTTGAGTTTTCAAAATGCTTTTTGATGAAGAAAGAAATAATAAATTTGCCAAATGTATATAAAGACAGAAAATATTTGAGATAATTATGTTCTAAATGGGTGAGACATAAAGTGAGGTAAGATTCTATACTCAAACTGGTAAAATAAGGACATCAATAAACTGTGATAAGTTGTACACATATATTGTGATACCCAGAACCACTAGAAATCTATACAAAGAAATATACTCCAAACACTATATAGGTAAATTAAAAATAAAATTCTAAAAAGGTGTTTACTTAACTCAGAGATCATGAAAAAGACGAAGTGGAAAACAAAGGGAACAAACAAAAAATGGCAAACTCGAGCCTTAACATATCAATAATTTCACAAAATGTGAATAGTCTAAATTCACCAATTAAAAAATAAAAATTGACACATTGAATTAACCACTCAAATATATGCTATTGACAATAATGTCACTTCAAATATAGTGACATAGGTTGAGAGTAAAAAGGATAGAAAGAAGTATTTTAAAGAAATATTGAAGAAAAGTAGGAAAAGCTATGTTAATATCAGACTGCAGGGCAAAAAATAAAAAATTACCAGAGACAATGATGGGCTTTATACAATTATAAAAGGCTCAAGTTACAAAAAAGATGTAGCAATCCTAAATATGTCTACACTGAACAAGTTTTTAAATATGTAAGGAAAAACTCATAATTGAAAGAAAATTTATTAACAGAGAAATCCACAAGTATATCAGAGCTAGGTCTAGGCAATAAATTCTCAAACTTAAATGCAATTTATGAAAGGAAAAACTGATAAATTAGACTTTGTCAAATTTAAAAATGCACCTTCTACAAAATACGCTGTTCAGGGGTTCAGAGGTGCCCTCAGCTCCCCTGAGAGGACATTTCTCCAAGAGACATTTCTCCTGCTCTCTCAAGAATGAAACGGGGGACCAGGTGCACTCGCAAAGTAAATATGGACCCCAAACAGTTTTTGCAGGAAGTGAATTTATTTTAGGTGGAGAAAGAAAAAAAAAATAAGAGAAAACTTCCACAAGAGACTCTGTGTGTGTGTGTGTGTGTGTGTGTGGGGAAGGGGACTCCAGAGGGAAAGTCCAGGAGAGAGAAAGACAGCTTCCAAGACAAAGTTTGTGGAAGGAGATTCAAACATGGAATTCAAAGGGATGAGAAAGAAGGGGACTTTTAACCTGGGAAGAACTCCCACCTTCTTCTAGACCTCTGGCCAATGAAAGGAGTTCCTTGGAACTTCCGCTGGAGTGACTGACTTTTGACCCTTTCCCTTGCCTGCGAAAATTTAAAAAAAAGACCTTTAAATCTCCCGGATGGAGAGAGATGGGAGGGGGGCATGGCGCTGGCAAGTTCTTGTCCTTAAACTTATGCCCCCTTGTGGACCAGAAAAAAGAACACATTCCCTCAACAATATTTAAAAATAAGGTACAAACTGGGAAAAAATATTTGCTAACCACATATCTGACAAGAGAACAGTATCTAGAGTGTAGAAAGAACTTTGAAAATTAAATCTAAAGGGGTGTAGGGAGGGGGGGATGGTTAATGTCTCCAAAAATTAGAAAGAATGATATTCAATAGCACAATAGGGTGACTACAGTCAATAATAACCTAATAGTACGTTCTGAAATAAAGGGTGCAATTGGATTATTTATAACTCAAAGGATAAATGCTTGAGGGAATGGATACCTCATTCTCCATGATGTGCTTATTTCACATTGCATGTCTGTATCAAAACATACGCCCAATAAATATATATACCCGCTATGTACCCATATAATTTATAAATTAATTAATTTTAAAAAATGGTTTAAACAATAAAAAAGTCATTTTGCTGAAGAGAATATATACTTGGGAAGTAAATACATAAAATGATCTTCAACATCACAAGTCATTCAGGAAATGCAAATTAAATCAAATTGATATATTATTGCATACCTATTAAGATGGCTAAAATAGAAATAGTGACAATACCACATTCTAGAGACAATAAGATAAACTGGATCACTAAATATATTGCTGATGAGAACGAAAGCGGTACAACCACTCTGGAGAAACTGTTCGGTAAATTCATAAGGAACTCAGCATGCAGCTAACATACAACCAGCAATTACAATCCTGGATATTTATCCCCCAAAAAATGAAGATTTGTGTTCACAGAAAATCTGTATATGTTTATACTAGTCTTATCCATAAAATACAAAAACTGTACACAACCCAGCTGTCTGTTAATGAGTGAACAGTTAAATTGTGATACGTCTATACCATGAAATAGCACTCAGCAAACAAAATGAACAAGATATTGATGAATGCAACAAATTAACTGATGACCCACAGAATTTGGCTATAAGGGTTATACAGCATATGAGTCCATTTATATAACTTCATTGAAATTAAAAAAATTATAGAAATAGAGAACAGGTTTAAATAGAGAACAGAGTTTAAATTGGGAAAGGCCTGTGGCTATGTAAGTGCAACACAAGTTACCCATGATACTGAAAATGCTGTGTATCTTGACTGCATCAATGTCAATATTCAGGTTGCAATATTAGGTAGTTTTCAAGATGTTACCATTGCGGAAAATCAGGTAAAAGATAGATGAAATCTATTTTTCTTTACAATAGCATCTGAATATATAATTATCTTTTAAATTAAATAAAAATTTAAAGAAAAAAATTTCTGTTATTAAAAGTTATTTTTCAGAAGCTTTTTAGTACAAATTAGTAGCTTCTGAAGAAGAATGCTATGAGCCTAAGTTGCTATACGATCAAAAGCTAAAACACTCAATACTTATGTAGAGACTTGTGGCCCCAAATATTCATTATTGGGACTATGATTGATCTGTTTCATTTAGCACTTACTGAATTCCTTATTCACTCTGTGTACAAATACCACTGGTAAATTAAATGACTTTTCAAAAAGTTAAATTTTATTATAATTACTTAGAATTCTAATGTGTCTTAAGATTTTAAAGTGTTTGTTGTCATTTTAGGATTATCTTATTGTAATCAGCAAATCTTCTTGCTAAGTATAGTAAGAGCTAAGTATACTAAACAAGGGAAGACGTTCTTGCTTTTATAAATCTCTGCTGCTGCTGTAATTACATTTTGTGGTCTGTAGTAGGTTCATTAAACTTACTCTATTTTATTTATTTATTTCATGGCCTTTATATGTATCTGAATTGGATTAAGCTTTTCTAATTATCTCTTCAATATCCAATAGTATAAAAAAATCAGTCTGTGGAAGGACAGGAAACAATGGATTATGAAATGCTCCTGAGAGGTGAATATTCATTTTCTTAAGAAAGTTCATAGACGCCTAAGCATTTAAGGAGACAACCAACTTAAGATGAGTGAACTACACAAATGTCTGGGAGATATCTAGGCAACACTAGATAAAAAGAAAAGGAAAATGACAGATGGGAGGAAGGATTCAGGACTGTTAAATTCATTTTGTTGCTAAAGTAAATTTCAGTTTTATTTGACTATGCACAGTTAAAGCGACACAGAACACCATATAAAAGATTTGAGGGTTGGCGAGGCAAAAGTAAGAGATATTCCTAAAGTTGTATTTCATATAGTCATATTTTGTCCTTGATCTGTTCTTTCCTTTTTGCATCTGAATGTTTTCTCCTTTCTACCCAATCTCTAATAACTAATATCTCTGGTGTTTGTGCAATAAAACAACAAGGAATGGATGATGCAAAAGGAGGTAGCTGATAGACCTGATAAATGCAGCTATCCCATAACCATCCAGTCTTGTGACTCTAAGGGGGCTCCCTTTCCAAACACAGAGTTGGCTAAAGGAAATAGTCAACTTCTGTCCTCTTCCATCCAATACCTTGTATAAAGAAACCTATCTTTATAGATCGAAAAGTTTAAGAATTACTAATTTTTTTACTACCCTTTTAGCTGTACTATACTATACCCAGTAACTCCTGTTTAAAGCATTGCTTATCCTGCCAAAGTTACTTTTTCCAATAATAATGACATGAATTACAGGAAGTTTTTCATTCTACAAATATTTTCTATTATGCCTCTTATGGTATGCTAACCATTCATTTTTATTCAATAAATACCCAATAATTACCAAGAATCTCATTGAGAATTTCAGGTAGTGGTTAGTTTGGTTCTTGAAAAAGTCAGTTAAACCCCTCAGAGTTTTACTTACTGTGCTTTGTAGAGATGGGATCTCGCTATGTTGCCCAGGTTTACCTGGAACTCCTAGCCTGAAGTGATCCTCCCACCTTGGCCTCCCAAAGTTCTGGTATTACAGATTTAAGCCATTGTAACTGGCTTGCCATTTTTTTTTTGGAGAGAGAATCTTGCTCTATCGCCCAAGCTGGAGTGTGGTGGCATGATCTCAGCTCACTGAAACCTCCACCTCCTGAGTTCAAGCATTTCTTCTGCCTCAGCCTCCCGAGTAGCTCGGATTATAGACACCTACCACCACACTCAGCTAATTTTTATATTTTTACTAGACACGGGGTTTCACCATTTGGCCAGACTGGTCTCAAACTCTTGACTTCAGCTGATCCGCCCAGTTCAGCCTCCCAAAATGCTGTGTTCTTGGCTCACTGCAACCCCTGCTCCTGGGTTCAAGCAATTCTCCTGCCTCAGTCTCCCAAGTAGCTGGGATTACAGGCACCTGCCACCATGCCTGGCTAGTTTTCGTGCTTTTAGTAGAGATAGGGTTTCACCATCTTGGCCAGGCTGGTTGAACTCCTGACCTCAGGTGATCCACCCGCCTCAGCCTCTCAAAGTGCTGGGATGATAGGCATGAGCCACTGTGCCCAGCCTACTTATATTATTACATTATAATACATAATAAAATATTTATACAACTCACCATAATGGAGAATCAGTGGGAGTCCTGAGCTTGTTTTCCTGAAACTAGATGGTCCTTTCTGGGGGTGATGGGAGACAGTGACGGATCATCAGGCATTAGATTCTCATAAGGCGCATGCAGCCTAGCTCCCTTGCATGTGCTGTTTACAGTAGGGTTTGCACTCCTGTGAGACTCTAACACTGCCACCGATCTGACAGAAGGTGGAGCTCAGGCAGTGATGCCAACAATAAGGAGTGGCTGTAAATGCAGATGAAGCCTCACTTGCCTGCCCACTGCTCACCTGCTGTGCTGCCTGCCCAGTTCCTAACAGGTGAGCTGGGCGCAGTTGCTCATGCCTGTAATCGCAGCACTTTGGGAGACTGAGGCAGGCAGATCACCTGAGGTTGGGAGTTTGACCAACCTGACCAACATCAAGACACCCTGTCTCTACTAAAAATATGAAAATTAGCCTGGCGTGGTGGCTCATACCTGTAATCCCAGCTACTTGGGAATCTGAGGCAGGAAAGTTGATTGAATCTGGGAGGCGGAGGTTGCAGTGAGCCAAGATCATGCCATTGCATTCCAGCCTGAGCAACAAGAGTGAAACTCCATCTCAAAAGGAAAAAAAAAAAAAAAAAAAAAAGCCAGGCTTGGTGGCTTACACTTGTAATCCCAGTACTTTGGAAGGCCAAGGCGGGTAAATCACCTGAAGTAAGGAGTTCGGGACCAGCCTGGACAACATGGTGAAACCCTGTCTCTACTAAAAATACAAAAATTACCCAGGTGTGGTGCTACATGCCTGTAATCCCAGCTACTCAGGAGGCCAAGGCAGGAGAATTGCTTGAACCTGGGAGGTGGGGGTTGCACTGACCCGAGATCGCACCACTGCACAGAGTTAGACTCTGTCTCAAAACAAAAACAGGCCACAGACTAGTACTGATCCATGGCCAGGAGGGTTGGGGACCCCAGCTGTAGACAATATGTATGATCAAATCAGGGTAACTGTGACAGTCATCACCTCAAATATTTATCTTTTTGGGAACACGAAAATCCTCTTCTAGCTATCTTGAAGTATACAAATAAATTCTCATTCACTGTAATTTCCCTTGTGTACTACTGATTACTATAACTTATTCCTTCTATCTAGGCCTTCTTGTCTTTCATTTGTTCTTTTTTTAAACTATTTTTATTTATTTTTGAGACAGAGTCTCGCTCTTTCTGCCAGGTTAGAGTGCAGTGGCACGACCTCGACTCACTGCAACCTCTACCTCCTGGGTGCAGGCAGTTTTCCTGCCTCAGCCTCCTGAGTAGCTGGGATTACAGGCGTGCACCACCATTCCTAGCTAATTTTTATATTTTTAGTAGAGATGGGGTTTCACTATGTTGTCCAGGCAGGTCTCGAACTCCTGACCTCAATCCACACACCTCGGCCCCCCAAAGTGCTGGGATTACAGACATGAGCCACCATACCCAGCCATTCATTCATTCTTACATTCTTTCATTCAACTAATAACTACTGCCTGCTTACCATATACCCGGCAGGGTTCTAGGCTCTGGGGAAACAGCAATGAGAAAAACAAAGTTTCTGGTATTACAGATTTAAGCCATTGTAACTGGCTTAATGGATGCATTATTCTCTTAATGGATGCATCATTCTAATGACGGGGGGAGAGACAGGAGATCCATAAACAAACTAGTAACACAGACAGCACATTGGGTGGAAAGCACTATGAAGAATAAATACTAAAGCAGGTGTGGCCAGATGCCGTGGCTCACACCTGTAATCCAAGCACTTTGGGAGGCCAAGGTGGAGGGATCCCTTGAAGTTAGGAGTTCAAGAACAGCCTGGCCAACATGGTGAAATGCCATCTCTACTAAAACTACAAAAAAAAAAAAAAAAAAAAAAAAAAAAAAAAAAAA
>PVKV010005189.1:0-17231 GCA_004027835.1 Alouatta palliata
CAATGGCGCGATCTCGGCTCACTGCAACCTCCGCCTCCTGGGTTCAAGCAATTCTCCTGCCTCAGCCTCCCGAGTAGCTGGGACTACAGGCACGTGCCACCATGCCCAGCTAATTTTTGTATTTTTAGTAGAGACGGGGTTTCACCATGTTGGCCGGGGGGGTCTTGAACTCCTGACCTCAAGTGACCCACCTGCCTCAGACTCCCAAAGTGCTGGGATTACAAGCATGATTCACCTCACCCAGCCTCAACTGGCATTTTAAATGGGCTGTGGGGCTCGCTGGATGCTGCTGTGAGCCATGTCTATTTCTGGAGACCATCACAGCTGCAGCACCTCTTCCTGAGGCCTTTGCTCTGCCCTCTCCCCTGCCAGAGGGGTTCTCATTTATTCTTCCCCCAGGGCCTTTTTGGCAGGGCCTGTAGAGAAGGACACAGATGGCTTTGCTGGGCAGCCTGGAAACCTGGGGAGTGGATGAGGCTCGGAGATGCCGGTCGGGCCAAGCACGAGGGACTGAGGAGGGCCGGGCTCTGGGCCCAGCTCTGGGCCTCAGTCTCCCGACCTGTACGATGGGAGGGTTGGGCTCTGCTTCCAGGGCACTTCCTGGGACTGCAGGGACTCGGGGTGCCCTGCTACTGACAGGCACTGAGAGACTGGGCTGAGGCTCTAGATGCAGAATGGGCTCACCAGCCAGCTCGCTCGGGAGCTCACTCAGCTCCCTGTAATCAGATCTGCCTGTTTGCTCGTTCCCAAGCTATTTCTTTTTTCTTTTTTCTTTTTTTTAATTATTTTTTTCTTTTTTTAAGATGGGGTTTCACTATGATGGCCAGGCTGGTCTTGAACTCCTGATCTCTGGTAATCCACCCACCTTGGCCTCCCAAAGTGCTAGGATTACAGCCGTGAGCCACTGCGCCCGGCCGTTATTTCTTATCTAAGTGTCTCCCAGCAGCAAGAGCAAGCTCCTTCCCGCAGAATTCTTGGCTTCTCTGAGTCACCTCACATTTCCTCCCAGATGTATGGCTAGGCCTGGCTCCCCTCTGGGGACCTCAGTGGTGTGTCCCTCCTGGTGGCAGAAAATGGGGTCTCACGGGGCAGTTGTAGGTCTTTGGCTGGGTTTGGGTGGAAGAGGAAGCAAGATGGTGGGGATAGATCCCAGAGGACCTGGAATGCAAGGCCACTGTGGCTCTGAGGATTATTAATAGAAAAGGCACCTCCCAGGCCAGGTGTGGGGAGGTGCACCTAGAGTCCCAGCTACGCTGGAAGCTAAGGTTGGGGCGGGAGGTGGGGATGTTATTTGAGTACAGGAGCTCAAGAACTGCCTGGGCAACACAGCGAGACCAAATAGAGGGTTTAGAGGAAAAGGGTGGGGCCAGCACTCCCAGCAGCCCACAGCTTAGCAGCCCACAGCTCACCATCTCTCTCTCCCTTTTTCACGCCCCACTCCCTGCTTTTATCGCCCTGAGAAGATTCTTGCTTGCATGTTTATTATTTTTTTCCTAATTACAAAAAGAATACAGCCAGGTGTGGTGGCTCACACCTGTAATTTCAGCACTTTGGGAGGCCAAGGAAGGTGGATCACCTGAGGTTAGGAGTTCGAGACTAGCCTGGCCAAATGGTGAAAACCCATCTCTACTAAAAGTACAAAAATTAGCTGGGCATGGTGGCATGCACCTGTAATCCCAGCTACTCGGGAAGCTGAGGTGGGAGAATCCTTGAACCCAGGAGGTGGAGGTTGCAGTGAGCTGAGATTGCACCACTGCACTCCAGCCTGGGTGACAAGAGCAAAACTCCATCTCAAAAGAAAAAAAAAAAAGACGACCAGGCGCAGTGGCTCACGCCTGTAATCCCAGCCCTTTGGGAGGCAGAGGTAGGTGGATCACCTGAAGTCAGGAGTTTGAGACCAGCCTGGCCAACATGACAAAACCCCATCTCTACCAAAAATCAGCCAGGCGTGGTGGCGCACGCCTGTAATCCCAGCTACTCGGGAGGCTGAGGAAGGAGAATCACTTGAATCCGGGAGGTGCAGGTTGCAGTGAGCCGAGATCGCACCACTGCACTCTAGCCTGGGCCACAGGAGTGAGACTTCATCTCAAAAAAAAAAAAAAAAAGAATGCTTCAATCACAGGGTTTTTGTTGCGTTAACACAATCCCTTGTAAGGAGAAAGATATTTATCACAGGATGTTGGCCGACACAACTGGTGTCTAGGCTGCCAGGGAACAGGTTTGGATGTGATCTAGCCTCCTTGTCCCTTCCCCATCGTCCTTCAGGGCTGAGCCACGCGGTTCTGCAGCACAGCCAGGAGCCCATCCGGCAGGTGCCGGCATCAGCTGGTCGTGCTCAACCGTCCTGAAACCCGGCACAGGATTCTCCTCCCTGGTCTCCTGGTGTTTCGGGCTAAATTATATCCTCCTGAAAAAGACCATTTTAAGTCCTAACCCCCAGTAACTCCGAATGCAATTCTTGTTTGGATTAAGCTCACCATAGAAGTATTTTGTTGGGATGAGGTCAAACTGGAGTAGGTTGGTCCCCAAATCCCATATGACTGGTGTCCTTAGAAGAGAAGAGACAAAGACACACAGGGAGACAGAGGCAGGGACTGCAGTGACATGCCTATGAGGACTGCCGGCCACCACCGGATGCTGGAAGAGGCAGGGAGACGCTCCCCAACAGCTTCAGAGGGGCCATGACCCTGCCGACAACTTGATTTTGGGCTTCGAGCCTCCAGAACCAAGACAATACACATTTCTGTTGTTTGAGACTCCTAGCTTGTGGTGCTTTGTGATGACAGCCCTAGGGGATGAAGACACTTGGCCAGAGGGATCCTCGGTAGGACATGAGGATCGGCTTTGCTGGGCAGCATGGGAACCTGGGGGTGGTGGCTGGATGGTGCTCAGAGGTGCCAGTCAGTCCAAGACTGAGGGGCTGGGGAGGGTGGTGTAGCAAGAGGAGGGGAGTGAGAGCCAGCTTACCTGTGCCTTCAGGACCTTCTCAAGCCCAGCCGTGTACATGCCACCTCCCTGATGACTAACTGATCCCGAGCACACCCAGCCTGTGGCTCCCTGGCTCACGCGAGGCTCAGTTTGAGACGCATGGCTCGTGGTCGTGGTCACTTGCTACCCTATGGCTCACGTTTAACCTCGGAGCTGTCTGCCAAGCACATAGCTGCTTGCTGATGAGAGTGTGGCTTTGCTCTGTCACCAGGCGCCTGTGCTGTGATGCCTTCATGGGGGCTGGTCTCGGAGCCCCCATTGCCTTCACGGACACTTGGAGCACTCCTGGCTCTGAGGGGTCATCAGCTCCCAGCTGGTTCTGCTCACCCCTGGGTCCTGCCGCCCGTCTCAGTCACACACCCTCCCTTCTCTTTGAAATCAGACAGCCCATTTCAATGGCTGTAGATCTTACAGCCGTCCTGGCTTAGAGAGGACAGTCTCACGCCACTGACTACAGAGTGCTGAAAAATTGTACCATAAATGGCGCTGATTTTGCTATATTTGCACCATATTAATAAAACCTGTCCGTTCTACAATGATTTCTTTTCTCCGAAGCCCGCTAGTCTCAAATCCATTCTCACATATATTCCCCACTTTTTTTTTTAAACTTTTTTATTTTTAGATGGAGTCTCACTCTGTTGCCCAGGCTGAAGTGCAGTGGTACAGTCTCAGCTCACTGCAACCTCTGCCTCCCAGGTTCAAGTGATTCTCCTGCCTCAGTCTCCCAAGTAGCCGGGACCACAGGTATGCACTGCCGGTTGGGGCAATGGGCCCAAAAGCGGCCCCAGGAACAGGGGCAGTTGACAGTCATCTCCCTTGCAGCGGCCCAGCCGGCGCCGCCAACAATGGCCTCAGACTTAAGTAATGCAGAGACTTAAGTAATGCAGTGTGGACGGCAGGGCAGAGGCCCAGCTGCAGGCAGACCCCGACCCAGGAGGCCAGAATCTGCCTTTGCAGCCAGCCCCAGGGGACTCCGGAGCACAGTGGCTCCGCTCTGGGACCATGTGCTGCCACAGCAGGCAAGGGCGTGAGATCTGACCAGCCTGCTGGCCACTCCGACCCCCACCCAGTGAGCCGGACCCCCATCCCGTAAGCAGGACACTGGCAAACTGGAGGGTCTCCGGGAAGAAGCAGTCAGGATCCTGCGCTGCCTTAATGCTCTTCTGCTCCTGTCTGGAAAGTCATCATCATGTTTTAACAAGGGCCCTACATTTTTATTTTGTAATGGGCTCCCCAAATTATGTAGCTGGTCCTGACTGAGGTGGTGAGGGGCTCTTTCAATCCGGAACCTTTGGCAGAGCTGAGCGTGCTAACTTCGAGAACACAGAAGACTCATGGAGAGGCATGCTAGACCACGCCAGCCCAAAGCAGGACTCTTCGGCATATGGTTCAGAAAGAAAATGGTTTACTTTCTTTTTTTTTGAGATGGCATTTTGCTCTTGTTGCCCAGGCTACAGTGCAATGGCACAATCTCGGCTCACTGCAACCTCCACCTCCCAGGTTCAAGCAATTCTTCTGCCTCAGCCTCCTGAGTAGCTGGGATTACAGGCATGTGCCACCATGCCCAGCTAATTTTGTATTTTTAGTAAAGACGGAGTTTCACCATGTTGGTCAGGCTAGTCTCGAATTCCTGAACTCAGGTGATCTGCCTGCTTCAGCCTCCCAAATTGCTGGGATTCCAGGTGAGAGCCACTGAGCCCTGCTAGTTTACTTTTAGCTAAAGACCATGGAGAGTCAGTCACCACAGACAAAAAGCTCTGTAGGGAGGGAAAAGTGCGATACCTTCTCCTGCTGATAGGGTTTGCATCTGTGTCCCCACCCAAATCTCACCCAACTATAATCCTCAGTGTGGGAGGTGGGCCTGGTGGGAGGTGATTGGGTCATTGGGATGGTTTCTCAGGGGTTCACACCATCTCCCTCGGTGCTATAGTCACAATAATGAGTTCTCGTGAGTTCTGGTTGTTTAAAAGTATGTGGGCCCGGAGCGATGGCTCTTGCCTGTAATCCCAGCACTTTGGGAGGCCGAGGCAGGTGGATCACTTGAGGTCAGGAGTTCGAGACCAGCTTCCCCCCACCATGCCCAGCTAGCTAATTTTTAATTTTTTGTAGAGACGAAGTCTTGCTATTTGCCCAGGCTGGTCTTGAACTCCTGGGCTCAAGCAGTGCTCCTGCCTTGGCCTCCAGCATGCTGGGATTACAGGTGTGAGCCAGCGCACCCAGCCCTGAGGTGTTTTTTTTTTTTTTAATAGAAAAAGTTCAAGAGGCAATACCAGTGGGCAAATGCTTAAATGGATTACAGACTGGAAAGCAAGATGGCAGCAAACCAAGATACATTTTTTTGGTCAACAAACAGTGTTGGAAAATGCCTGGAAAACAAGAGTGCAAATGTGAACAGACAACCATTAAAACAAATTATTCAGCGGGACGTTTGCCACATGACTGGATGAAACTACAGATACTGTTACTGTATCTGGAAAAGGCCATGTTTCAAAGATGAAGTGCACAAAGAGCTCCTTTTTCATGAGCCACCAAAGGGAGGGCTACCAGAGAAGGTATTTTCTCAACTGTAAATGACCTCTTTAATTACAACAATGTGTTGTTGAAAAACTCCCACAAGCCAGAGGGGCTGCATTTACTCGGAATTTAAAAAGAAAAAAAGAAGTCAGGATGAGGTTACAAAGAGAGTGGAACAGGGTCACTGAGGCAGGTAGGGGAGGAGGCCAGAGAGCAGAGTGACCAGAAGTGATCAATTTCATAAAAGCAAGACCTTTAAACAGATCAGGATCTTTTCAATACCTTGCAATGAGATGAGGAGCAAAGGACATCTTTTGTTCCACAGAGATTCACTGGTGATCTTATGACAGAATATTTAAGACTCATCGAACCTTCAACAAACAAAAAGCAAACGTTCCAAATTTAATGACCCTTTCTTTCATACGGGTGGCTGTGAGTGGCAGCTCCCTAACAGACCCTGAGAACGTAGGCTCACACTCACACAATCTGCTGAAGACAGTGACATGCTGATAATCCTAAGAAAGTAATTGCTTTATGTCGTGCAATGGAACAGTTTGAACAATGTTTGGAAATGTTATTGTTTGATTTTTTTAGGGAAGAAGCAATGAACAACATGTCAACTGAACAACTTTCACATCTGCAGGCTTAAAAAGCTCGCGGACAACAGCGCTGACAAACTTGAAAATATAATTCTTTTTCTTTTTTTTCTTTTTTTTTTTGAGACGGAGTTTCGCTCTTGTTACCCAGGCTGGAGTGCAATGGCGCGATCTCGGCTCACCGCAACCTCCACCTCCTGGGTTCAAGCAATTCTCCTGCCTCAGCCTCCTAAGTAGCTGGGACTACAGGCACGTGCCACCATGCCCAGCTAATTTTTGTATTTTTAGTAGAGACGGGGTTTCACCATGTTGACCAGGATGGTCTCGATCTCTTGACCTCGTGATCCACCCTCCTCGGCCTCCCAAAGTGCTGGGATTACAGGCGTGAGCCACCGCGCCCGGCCCTATTATTTTTCTTTTGAGACAGAGTCTCCCTCTGTTGCTCAGGCTGGAGTGCGGTGGCGTGATTTTGGCTCACTGCAAACTCCGCCTCCTGGGGTCAAGCAATTCTCCTGCCTCAGCCTCCCGAGTAACTGGGATTACAGGCGCACGCCACCACACCCAGCTAATTTTTGTATTGTTTTAGTAGAGATGGGGTTTCACCATGTTGGCCAGGCTGGTCTCCAACTCCTGACCTCAAGTGATCTGCCTGCCTCGGCCTCCCAAAGCGCTGAGATTACAGATGTGAGCTACCACGCCTGGCCAGAAAAATTCTTGAACCCGCTTAAAAATCATCCCAATTTCCCCTCCCTTCAAGCCCCCGCATGCACATTCTACTTTCTGTCTGTAAGTATGGCTGCTCTAAGAAGCTCACAGAAGTGGAATCACAGCATTTTTGTCCTTTTGTGACTGGTATATTTCACTTAGTATCATGTCCTCAAGGTTCATTCATGGTGCAGAATGTGTCCGAATTTTTCTTTTTAAAGGTTGAATAGGCCAGGCGCAGGGGGTCACACCTGTAATCCCAGCACTTTGGGAGGCCAAGGAAGGTAGATCACTTTAAGTCAGGAGTTTGAGACCAGCGTGGCCAACATGGTGAAACCCCGTCTCTACTAAAAATACACACATTAGCTGGACGTGGAGGTGGGACCTGTAATCTCAGTTACTTGGGAGGCTGAGGCATGAGAATTGCTTGAACCTGGGAGGCAGAGGTTGCAGTGAGCTGAGATTATGCCACTATACTCCAGCCTGAGCGACAGAGTGAGAGTCTGTCTCAAAATAAATACATACATAAATAAACGTTGAATAATTATCTATTGGTATTCTCCAAACTTACTAGATGCCATCACAGCCTTTGCTGCTGCAGCTGGTTTGATCTATCACCCCCTAAATATGCCTTACAAGTGCCAATCTCTGGTGCTTTGCTTATTCCCTTTCTCCCTTTTAGAATGCTTTTCCTTTGTTCCTGGAACAAAGTTCCAAACAAAGTCCTTGTAACAAATTACGGAGTTCTTGGCATGAACTCGAGCCCTGTTCATGCCATATTGTGCAGCTCAAGCCCAGCTTCCTTCAGGAAATATTCTTGAATGATGCTTTTCCCCCTTTCCCCAGGCGCAGGCTTTCTCTCTCCTGGGGCCTGCAGATCTTGCCATCTGCACTGAGCGAAGGAAGCCTCGCTGCACCTGCTTCCCAGCCACGCGGCAAGCTCTTTGAAGGAAGCCGTGGCGGTACATTTCTCTTGTATCTCTGCTGAACTCAGTATCAAGCAGTGCACACAGCAGGTCCCTGACAAGTAAACACAAAAATGCATGAATAACATAATTTGTCCTAGGTACCCTCCCCTCCAGTACATTCGATTCAAGTCAGTAGGCACATCCTGCTCCTGCCAGCTCATTCAGCCGCTCAGGACTGTGTCAGCCTGGAGTAGGCATGGCTCAGATGTGAAGACTGATAGTCATGAGCTCCAATTCCAGCTGGGCCACTCAGGGCTGGGAGACCGTGGTCAGCCTTCCTCTATTCACTTATAACCTTATAAGGAGGCAGATGCTGTGGGCTTTCTACGGTTGGGTGAGCAGCTGTGAGTGCTACATACCTTAAAGGCTAACTACGGGATGAGACCCTTCACCCAGGGTCTCATCCCGTAGTTAGCCTTTAAGGTATGTAGCACACCTGGGGTTAGTGTGGTGGTTAATTTTGTAAGTCAACTTGACTAGGCTAAGGGATGCTCAGATAAGTGGCAAAATATTATTCTTGGGTGTGTCTGGGGGTAGTTTTTGAAAGTGGTCAGCATTTCCACCAGGAGACCCAGTAAAGAAGATCCGCCTTCCCAAGTGTGGGTGGGCCTCATCCAACCCATCAAGGAGGACTTCACAGAACAAAGCGGGAAAGGCGCATTGCCTCTCCTGAGCTGAGACATGCATTTCTCCTGCCCTCTGACACTGGAGCTCCTGGTTCTAGGGCCTTTGTTCTCAGCCTGGGACTCCCACCATCGGCTTTCCTGAACCCCCAGTGTGCAGACAGCAGGTCTCAGGACATCGTGGCCTGTGTAATCACACGCCAGTCCCTCCTGATAAATCTCTTTCTACAGATCGCTACACATCCTGTCGGTTCTGTTTCTCTGGAGAACCCTAATACAGTCAGGCACCGAGACGCTGCCCCACGGCGGGAGGCACGCTTCCTCTACCCGCCTACCCTGGAGTTCTCGCCAGAAACGAACCCAAAACTCTGTGGTCAGTCACCTTTTCGTACAGACCTCAGCACGGCAGCTACAGGAGTAAGCTGAGCGTGCAAAGAAAGACAATCTCGTATGTCCTTTCATTACTAGACGCCCCTGTGGCCTTGTCCCTGCCCTCTAATTGACCTTCATGACTACCTGGCTTCGCCCCCAACTGCGAAAGCACACCCCCACCCTGCCACTGGCTCTCGGGGCCTTATTTCACAGGAAACTAAGCTGAGGGCAGGGTTGGCTCCTGGTCACACGACAACAAAGAGATCGTGCTGGGACCTGGGACCCCCTCGGGCTCAGAGGAAAGGGATGTCCAGGGCCCCGTGGTTGCCTGTTTTGATTCTGACATTTCCCCCAAAGCCAAGTCCTTGGAACAAGTGGAATTCCCAGAGTTTTTAACTGGTGGCCTCTGGTCTGATGACCCGCTCAGGGATCTATTTAAAATGCTTTTCTTTTAAATGACAGGAGTAGGTAAACAGGCTTTGAAAAAATATAAGCAATACAGATGGGTACTATCAAGAAAAAACAGTGCCTGTCCGTTTCCCCAGCAATGCCTGGAGAGCAAACCCAGGCCAGGGAGAGAGGGCTGCCACTTGCAGAAAAAGAGCCGTTACTTTTCCACTTCTAGATTCTATCCAAGGAAAGCTGACCTTTGGCTCCCAAAGCCACTGTTCTACTTCATTCCTATGTCTGTAAACTTCCCCGACAAGGGGCGGCTCCTGGCTGCTGTGGTTTTCCTTGCTCCAGGCGCCCTCGGTGCTTGCAGCCTGGCCATGTGTGCACCTCTGCTGGGATGACCCGTCCGGTGGCCCCGGGGCCCCATCGGAAGGTCGGCTCTCCCGCCTTGGGCGGCTCGGCATCTGCCAGCTGACCTTAGCCCTTCCTTCCTGGAAGCCCTTCCTCTCTCGGACTCTGACCCGTCCCATGGCCTCGCTCAGATGCTCAGTCGGTGGGCAGCAGATGCCTCAAGCAGCCGCTGCCGGGGAGGATGTCCATCTGGAAAGATCAGACCTAAGAGGTGATGTCATCCAGACCGGCGACCAGCAGAAATGGGGGCAAAAGCGAGCTCCGCAGCCCTCCAAAGGGGCCGGTCTGGAACCTAAGAGAGGGCGTTCGCCGATGAGAAATGGGGCATTGCTGGAGCCGGTAGGGAGGCGTGGACGGTGTACACCATCCACGCTCCCTGGGTAACAGAATTTGAAAAGATTGGATCAAATCAGATCAAAACGCCTACTATGTGCTAGATACCAAAAAGCCAAAAAGAATACAAATAAATGTAAAATGTGGATTCTCCCTCCCAGGAAATATAACGGTCTCCCTTCCCAGACACTGCTGTTATTTGGCTACATTAGGTATGAGATTTAGCAGAAAAAGCCAAAGTCCTGTCCTCTCGTGTCCCAGAGGTTCACTGTAGCTTCCAGCACTGGCACCGAAATCATAGGAATCAGGCTCCTCCTGGCTTTCAGCCTGTCCTCCCTGTGGGGCAGGACCTGTCCTTGGGGCCCAGGATGGCTGCTGGAACTTGGGCCGTTATGTTGAAATTCCAGGCCTGGCGTGGTGGCTCACACCTGTAATCCCAGCACTTTGAGAGGCTGAGGTGGGTGGATCACCTGAGGTCTGGAGTTCGAGACCAGCCTGGCCAACATGGTGAAACCCTGTCTCTACTAAAAATATAAAAATTAGCCGGGCATGATAGGGGGCACCTGTAATCCCAGCTACTCGGGAGGCTGAAGCAGGAAAATTGCTTGAACCCTGGAGGTGGATTTTGCAGTGAGCTGAGATCGAGCCATTGTACTCCAGCCTGGGTGACAAGTACAAAACTCCATCTCAAAAAAGAAAAAAAAGGCCGGGCACGGTGGCTCACACCTGTAATCCCAGCACTTTGGGAGGCTGAGGCGGGCGGATCACCTGAGGTCTGGAGTTCAAGACTAGCCTGGTCAACCCGATGAAATCCTGTCTCTACTAAAAATATAAAACTTAGCGGGGTGTGGTGGCACGTGCCTGTAGTCCCAGCTACTCGGGAGGCTGAGGCAGGAGAATCGCTTGCATCCTGGAGGCGGAGTTTGCAGTGAGCCGAGATCACGCCATTTGCACTCCAGCCTGGGCGACGAGAGCAAAACTTCATCTCAAAAGAAAAAAAAAAAAAAGAAATTACAGCTGTGGGGATTGGAAGGGACGCTCTGTCCTTGATATCCTTGAGGACATGAACTCCCAGAAGTGGCACACACGCTTCTGCTCACATCTCCTCGTCCAGAACTGAGTTCAAGGAGGTTGTGAAGGTGGTGCTGTCTCCAAGGGCATGTGTTCACATTCGGGGTCCCAGCTGGAAGAAGGGGAGAAGAGGCACGCAGGCCTCACAAGCGTTTTGAAGCAGCAGAGAGTGCACGGTGGTGGAGATGAAGGAGACCCTGGTGTTTGGAGGCAGTTGGCATCTGGGAGACACTGGGCTGTGCCTAGGTTCTGAGACGTCGCATCTAATGTAAGCCACCTGGCCTGTGAGCTCCACTCACAAAGGTGCTTAGGGCCTCAGCGCTCAGGCCCTCCAGGGCCCTGTGTTCCCACATCTTTTGATTTAACACACCCATCCAGAGGCAGTGTCACCTTCCCGGGCAGCTTGGCATTCCTCCAATGTACATGGTTCTGTTTTAGCTTGAACTTGGACCTGCTCGAGGCTTCTACCCAGGGATAATTAAATGCAGCACCCAGCCCTGAACCAGTGCCTGCTCTGTGCCATGTGGGGAGAATGTGGGGAGAATGTGGGGGTCGGCTGAGAAGGGGATCTCGTCCTAGGACCCTTCTAAATCAAGTCACAGAGCAATGTTGACAAATGGCAAATGAGTAGGTCTTTACAGCTCACGAAGCGTTCAGAGAGTGGTGCTGGGCCTTGGGGGACAGTGTGTACAGTGGTGACGGGCAGGCACCCCGAGAGATGGGGACAGCCAGGCTGCAGGACAGGACTGGGGGCAGCTAAGGGACTGGGGCTTGATCCCCAGGGGCACTGGGCCAAACGCCTGCAGCAACAGAACCCCTTCCCAGCCCCCAGAGGGCAGCTCGATGGTGGGGCCCCATTGCAGCTCAGCCTCCCCAGGCACCACTGTCCACCATCCATCTCCAGCCCCGAGGCTCTCTGGGCCCTGGGGCAGGCCTCGGAACAGGTTGCTGTGGACCTTGGAGACCCCCCACCACACCCCCTGACATGCTGCCCTTTGTTCCGTCAGACCCAGTAGCTCTCCAGGCTTTTCCGAATCCAGCGTCCCTGCAGAGAGGAGGCTCCAGGCACTGGGGAACTGAGGCCTTCGTCCAGGTCAGTGGCAGGGGGGCCATCCTCCCAGGGCCTGGCCACACCCCCCGGGGCAGGCAGCCTGCCGTAGGCTGCTGGCTTTTTCCATACTTATCCCTGAACTTTCCTTCAAACAATCAAGAGGAAGTACCTTCAGCCCAGCTGCCAGGATACACGTGTCTGCAGCCTTTTCCAGGGAGGGAGCTGCTGCCCCCTGCGGGGGTTGGGGGCTGTGCTGGGACGGGAAGGAAACCCAACCCGCTTTATCCAGGAAGCAATAAGTTGGCATCACTGGTTCCATGGCCACTGGTCCCTCAGATCGGGAAAGAGGGACCTCCAGCACCAGGTGGCAGTGCCACAGTCTCCCCATTCCATCCACCAGCACGCAGGCTCTGCATGTTACAGTAGGTTGCTGGTCAGACATGAGCAGGGCAGGAGAGGCCCCCCACCCCACCAGGAGTGTCAGGCGACCATCAAGGGATGGCCAGGTGGTTGGTGATGGTCTCTCTAAAATAATAACTGGGCCGGGAGTGGAGGCTCACGCCTGCAATCCCAACACTTTGGGACGCCGAGGCGGGCGGTCACCTGAGGCCAGGAGTTCGAGACCAGCCTGGCCAACGTAGTGTCACTCCAGCCTGGGCGATAGAGTGAGACTCCATCTCAAATAATAATAATAATTATTATTATTATTGGTTGCAGCCAGCGCCAGGGAAAGGCAGTCTCCTAACAGATAGAAAACACTGAAGCTGGAGATCAGCCGCTTCCCCATGAGACCTCAGGTGTTGGGCAAGTGGGCTCACACATGTGCCCTACGAGGTAGCACGGCGGAGTGTGAGTGGTATAGGACGTTCTGGAGACGTCTGACCGGCATGGGAAGAGCGCCTCAAGGGAGCATGCGCACAACTCCAGTGACCACACTGCGCATGCTCCCATCCCGGCGCTGGCGGCTGCTGTGCACACGGACAACCCACCCACCCCGAGGGAGGAATTGGGGAGCATGGAGGCAAGCCCCCCACATGCCGACACACAAAACCCCAAGTCCAAGGTCAAGCCTCGCACTTGTCTTTCCAGTCGCCCGCTGGGCCCTCTTCCAAGTGTACTTTCTTTTCCTTCCTGTTCTAAAGCTTTTTAATAAACTTCTACTCCTGCTCTGAAACTTGCCTCAGCTCTCTTGCCTCATGTCCCTCAAATTCCTTCGGAGGAGGCGAGAACTGATGTTGCTGCAGACCCGCATGGATTTGCCACGGCTCACCTATGTCGCTGCCGTGGGACTCGGATAACTTCCACCGCTAACACGAAGACGTCTGCGCCTGCGCAGGGCGAGGGCGAGGGCGAGGGCAGGGGCTTCCCATGGGTGGACTCTGGGCTTTCTCTGTCTGTCTCTTTTTTTTGAGATAGAGTGTCACTCTGTCTCCCAGGCTTAAGTGCAGTGGCGTGATATCGGCTCACTGCAACCTCCACCTCCCAAGTTCAAGCAATTCTCCTGCCTTAGCCTCTTGAGTTGCTGGGATTACAGGCATGTGCCACTACACCCAGCTAATTTTTGTAGTAGAGATGGGGTTTCACCACGTTGGTGAGGCTGGTCTCGAAATCCCAACCTCAGATGATCCACCCACCTTGGCCTCCCAAAGTGCTAGGATTACAGGCGTGAGCCACCGAACCTGGGTCTCTCTCTCTCTGTCTCTCTCTCTCTCTCCCCCCACCTCCACATCTCTCCCTCTCCCTCTCCCCCTCCCCGCCCCTTCTCTCTCTCTGTCTCTTGCCTGCCCCGGACCTTGTTTTCCAGTCTCAATCAGACATGCGAGATGTTCCCTTCCACTGCCCCACAGTGTTTCCAGAACCTAGAGTGATTACTGTTGAGACCCCCGCTGGTTTCCGCAGCTACAGGAAGAGCAGATGCCCCTTTTCTGGGCCCCCAAGCTCCACCTCAACAAACCACGTGGCTGTAACTAGGGCTGCCAGGTGTGTGTGTTTGCCAGGGCTGCTGCCAGGGCTGCTGTCACGTAGCAGCACGCACTGGGGGGCTTAAACAGTAGGCTTGTCCTGTCTCACAGTTCTGGAGGCCGGAGACCAAGGTGTGGCGAGGGCTGGTTGCTTCTGAGGCTGTGAGGCCTCTGCTTGGCCTGCTAGTAACTTGGGCTGAGCTGGGGGACAGAGCTGGCCTTGGCTCCTGAAGCCACAGTGCCCTCATGTTGCCCCATGGGCTGGGCCAGGCACCATATCCAGCCCTGGAGCTGGGTCTTCAAATTAGACTTGTATCTGCTCCCAGCATGCAGCTCACCACCTCCCCTTCCCAGCCGAGCAGTGACAACGAAGGCCAAGATCCCTGAAGCTGATGCTGGTGGTAAACGCCCTCTAGATGAGGAATTGGGATGTGTGTACAGTTTGAGGAATCTGATGGATAATTTGGGTGTCACTCAAGTGGGTAAGCCCACCGTATCCTTCAGCTGTGTCAAGCACTGTGGAAGAACACAGGGGTGGGTCTCTTTCTCCTTTTTCATATCCACACTCACTGTCTCCCTCAATCATAAAACTGCATCCATTACAGGCTGAATTCCTGCTCCTGGAGAAGATAGGCATGGATGGGTGCAAGGTGCATTCAGGAAGGGGCTGACCCAGGCGGGCCGGAGACAGCAGGGGCACTCAGGGCGCTGCTGACAGGGTTCCCGGGGGAGGGTGGGAGCCTGACTCGTGAGCATCCGAGCCCAGCAAGGTCTGCAGGGAGGCAGGCCGTGACCACACTTTCTCCCCCGGCTTGGAGGCTGTGGATCACCACCACACAGGCCCATGGACTCAGGGCTCTTGGGCTTGCATCAGGCCATGGAGAAAAGACTGAGAAGCCCAGCCCACAATGGGGGTTTCTAGGGCCTTCTCGAATGTTCCCGTGGGAATGGAAGGAACAGGGACCTCTGCAAAGGCTGGTCTGATTTTGTTGCCAAGGCTTTTACATATCTCAGTCCCCCTACACCCCCCAACACTTGAATTTCTGCTTATGGATAGGTGTGCACAGATGGATAAAAATCAAACAGTAGAATGGGATGTCACTCTCCAGAACATGTATACAACTGCAATTCAACAATGACAGCAACAAAAAAAAGCCCAGGCTGGGTGCGGTGGCTCACACTTGTAATCCCAGCACTTTGGGAGGCCGAGGTGGATGGATCACCTGAGGTCAGGAGTTTGAGATCAGCCTGCCAACATGTTGAAACCCCTCTCTACTAAAACGACAATAAATCAGCCAGGCATGGTGGGTGCCTGTAATCCCAGCTACTCGGGAGGCTGAGGCAGGAGAATTGCTTGAACCCAGGAGGTGGAGGTTGCAGTGAGCTGAGATCGTGCCACTGCACTCCAGCCTGGGCAACAAGAGTGAAACTCCGTCTCAAAAAAAAAAAGTGAAACGCAGAATCATCATATGACCCAGAGTTTCATGCCTGGGTATACATCCGAAAGAACTGGGTATATATCCGAAAGAACTCATTATATATTCGAAAGCAGGGGCTCCAACAAAATGTGTACACCCATGTTCACAGCAGTATTATTTACAGTCGCCAGAAGGTGGAAGCGACCCACTTGTCCCTCCGCAGAGGAATGCATCGGTGCGATGCGGCACAGTCACACGGTGGATGCTAGTCAGCCATGGACAGGCAGGAAACGGGAACACCTGTTACCACACCGGGACCCTCGAAAACACTACAGTAAGCGAAATGAGCCAGACCCAGGAGGACAAACGTCGCATGAGCCCACTGATACGAGGTACCTGGAAGAGACAAATTCATAGAGAAAGAAAGTCAGTGGAGGTTACAGGGGCTGGGAGGAGGCGGAAACAGGGAGGTAAGTGCGTTACAGGTGCAGAGCTGCAGCTAGGGATGATGAACACGTTCTGGGGGCGGAGGCTGGTGATGGCTACACAGCAGTGTGAATGGACTTACTGCCACTGAGCCGCACATGTGACAATGGTTAAACTAGTAGAAGGATTCTCCCAATGCAAGGGACGGGCCACTTCTTGTCTGATGAAAAGTTCTACAGCTGCCCCAGGGGGCAGGGTGACACTTGCTGAGCAGTGGGCCAGGCCTGGCCTGGGACGGGGTCCCGGTGTTGTGATGGAGGGGAGGCTGGTGTCCAGGCTGCTGGGAGCCCCCAGAGCTCCTTAGGGTGCTGACTTCATGCGTGGAAGTCACGTAAGAGTCACAGAGGGAAATTCAACTTGAGTCATTTGCAGGATGTGCAGACCGGGGCGGGCCCTCCAAACTTGGCAACCTTGGAGGAAATGATTTTATATTTTCTGACTCTCATGTAACCTAGACACTCAGCTGGGACCCTGTTTCCTATTTCAAGACTTTCCAAACAGTTGTGTTTCCAAAGACCTCCTAAACACACAGCCAGGGGAAGGAACAGGCCTGCTGCTACAATTCCCTCGGCTCCCAATGCCTCTCAAGGCGTTTGCACAGGAAAATGGAAGCGCAGGACACCAGCCAGGCAGGAAGCGGCAGGATCTCAGAAGCTGCTTTCTGGATTTGACCTCAGGCAATTAAAAGATAGCAAAGTACACAGTGAATGGAGAGGGTTTACAAGCTGCAGACCCGCAAGGCGCTTGCGGGCACCGAAAGAGACAGCCGGGAGTCTGCCGGTGCACACGTAGGCCTGGCAACCAGCATTCGCTCATCGTGCTTTCCTGCAGACACGGGCAATTAGGGAGCCTCCCACGGGCCAGGCAGAGGCTGGGAACCAGAGCACGAAGGCCCGCCGGCCCATCCCATGGTCTCGCTCTCTTTCCTCTTGTCCCCTTCCCCTTGGGGACATTTCCAAAGCTGCAGATGCCATTTCCAAGGCCCAGATGCCAGGGCCCTGGCTGCGAAGGATGCGGGCCACAGCCAGATGGGACATCTGGTTGCTCTCTCCTGAAACATCCAGCTCATTTCCTTCACACTGTGTGGCTGCGAGGCCACCCGGCCTCCTTCCTGGGGTCTCTCAGCGTGAGCCTCTGGGGAGCTCCAAGCCTGAGAAGCCCGGCAGACACTCAGCCCCAGGCTTGGGCTCCTCTCTCTCAGCAGACCATGCGCCTTGGTGCCTTATCTTGTGCCTTAATTATTTGAATGGATTTTAATTTTTCCAACAGTTTTGGATTTACAGAAATATTGAGAAGACACTACAGGGAGTTCCCATTAACGCCACATCCAGGTTCCTCCAT
>PVKV010005189.1:17331-57170 GCA_004027835.1 Alouatta palliata
CAGGTCTCCTTAGATTCCACCTCAACAGTCACCAGGTCCACGGCTGGCTCAGGTCTCCTTAGATTCCACCTCAACAGTCACCAGGTCCACGGCTGGCTCAGGTCTCCTTAGATTCCACCTCAACAGTCACCAGGTCCACGGCTGGCTCAGGTCTCCTTAGATTCCACCTCAACAGTCACCAGGTCCACGGCTAGCTCAGGTTTCCTTAGATTCCATCTGAAATCCTCTTCTGTTCCAGGGTCTCATGCAGGAAGCCACAGGCCATTTAGTCATGATCTCCTTAGGCCCCTCTGGCTGGGACACTTCCTTGTTTTTTTTTCGTCTCCCTCTTTAGACTGGGAGCTCCTTAAGGGCAAAGGTAAGGCTTGCCACCCCTGAGATTCCCCCCACGGTGCCTGACGTCATGCTCTGCCCATCCCAGCTCTCCTCGGGTGATGAGAGGCCTGAGTTGAGGCACCACCTCTAATTGTGTGCAGTCACGCCATTGAGCAGGGACAGATGGGGTTGGGGGGAATTTCACTTGCTTTTGTTACATTTCTGTAATGCTTATGTCTTTAAAAATAGTTAGCATATGTCTCACTTCCAATCAGGAAAACTGCAGCAAATCAAGCTGGGAGCTGGGGCCTGGACAGTTCATTACCCGGCTGGGTTCTCTGAGCACGAAAGCTGGATGTGTTGTCAACCCTGGACACGCGATGAGGCTGTGCCATGCCCCTGACAACACAGCGGCACAAGGCTGGCCTGGAGTACGGCATGGCGGGCTCCTGCCTGTCCAGACCCAGCCAAGGCATCAGAAAACAGCACAGGCCTCAAAGCTTTTCCCGTAGCTGCACTCCCATGCTCGTGCGAACCACTGACAGTCCCCACTCGGGCAGTTCAGGCGCACAGGCTGCCCTCCGGAAGAACTCGGCTGAAATGAGCAATTCTCCCGAGAAAGTGAAGACATGGACTCGGGAGAGTTCTGGGCAGAAACAGAGGTGGAGATTGGAGTGAAGCATCCGCAAGCCAAGGAGTGCCAGAGATTGCCAGCAAGCCCCAGAAGCTGGAAGAGGCAGGGAGGGAGCCTTCCTGAGAGCCTTTGTGGGGGAAGGGCTGTCACACCTTGAGGTCAGACACCTGGCCCCCAGGATGGGGACAGAGCCTTTGGCGGGGCAGGGCCCTGTCACACCTTAAGGTCAGACATCTGACCCCCAGGACAATGAGGAAATAGATTCTGTGGTTGTAAGCCACCAGCTCATGGCACTTGGTTCTGTGGGTCACAGGACACGAGCAGCATATCAACTCATTCATTTCAGAAACGTTTACTACCTGCCAGTCTGTGCGAGGCACTTCTGAAGACACTGGGGACAGGGAAATAAACACTAAACAGGATCCTTTCTCAGTGGCGTTTCCATTCTAATAGAGGAAGATGAGCAGAATAAACCAATGATAGCTTCTGGCTAGGTGCGCTGACTCACGTCTGCAATCCCAGCACTGTGGGAAGCTGAGGTGGGCAGATCACCTGAGGTCAGGAGTTCGAGATCAGCCTGGTCAACATGGTGAAACCCCCATCTCTACCAAAAATACAAAAATTAGCCAGGCGTGGTGGCGAGTGCCTGTAATCCCAGCTACTTGGGAGGCAGAGGCAGGAGAATCGCTTGAACCCAGGATGTGGAGGCTGCAGTGATCTGAGATTATGTCATTGCACTCCAGCCTGGGTGACAGAGTAAGACTTGGTCTCAAAAAAAATAATAAAAGTAAATAAAATAAATAAATGAATGATAGGTTCTGACAGTCCCCACTCAGGCAGTTCAGGCGCGCAGGCTGCCCTCTGGAAGAACTCGGCTGAAATGAGCAATTCTCCCCAGAAAGTGAAGACATGGACTCGGGAGAGTTCTGGGCAGAAACAGAGGTGGAGCAGGCGGAGCTGTGAGATCTACACAATAGAGGCGATGGGTGTCGGTTCCCTCGGGCTGCCCTCGCCAGGCGCTACAAACCAGGCATCTGAAAAGGAAGCGGCACCACCAGGCCGTGGCTGGGTTTGGCCCATGGCCCATGGTTTGCCGCCCTGCTCTGTATTACAGGTGCCTCTCCTGGGGGCACGGAACAGGCCATGCTGATCTCCCTGTTTCGTAGGGGGAAACTGAAGCAGGAGGTTGCATGACTGGTCCCTGAGCAACAACGCCCATCTCTCCAGAGTTCTTTTGGGTCGGAGGTGTCTAGGCTTGGTCCGTGTACCTATAGGGCCTGACTTCTGATGGGAAGGAAATTCGTAGCCATTCTGCTGGGGGATGGAGGCTCTGGGCAGAGCGCCCTGTGTCTTCTCACCTGGCCCAGAGCCCTGGCCACAGCCTCTTCCCAGCCTCCCTGGCTGTCCCGTCGGCTGCTGGTCATGGGCAGGGCTCACACAGGCCAGGCTGCATTTCCCAGAGATGCCTCTCGTTTTCCCACAGAGGGAAGGAAGCAGGAGGCCCTGAGCTGGGATCAGCCTCCAGCTCAGCTCCCAGGAAAATGGGTGTACCTCACCTCACTCCCCCTTGGGCCCACCCTGGCTGAGGCTCAGACCACCACATGCACAGCTCTCCTTGATCCCATGCTGACTGCAGGCCAGAATTCGGGCGTTCTGAGCTAATACAGATCAATTTCTTCCCTCTGTCATACCCTTCTCCACTCACTCATCCACTCATTCATTGAGCCCGTATTTAGTAAGCACCTGCCATGCACAGCACTGTGCTGGGCAGCAGGTGCCTTGGTGATGAGGCCCTGCCACGGAGTGCCCACCTCATGGCCACCAAGCCCTCCAGGGCACAAGTGTCTTCACAAAGCTTAGGCTTTGAAGGAAAATGAGTCCAGGTTAGTGGGCCTGTGGGAAAGATGGGTGCGCCACTCCACGTCCCGGCTGGAAAGGAAGGCCCCTCCCTCCCCAGGAAAACCAGGCAACAGGAGCCTTGCCCGACTCCATCTTCACGGTGTGAGGAAACTGAGGCAGGGGCTGAGTGACAGCCTCTGAGACCCTCCAGCCCCTGCTGTGACTGGGCCTGTGGCACAGAAGGCACTCTGCAGCCCAGTAGTGAGCAGGGACATGCGGACATATGACCCTTGAAAGCCTCTCTTAGCAGAGGTGGGGCTCTCAGACCTGAGCAAGATTCTGCTCCTGTGGCCCCACACAGAGAAGGGGTCCTGCTTCCAGGAAACCAGCAAGGTGTCTGGGTGCCTGCGGTGGGTCCAGCTCTGAGAAGAGCAGCGAAGGTACAACAGGGTGTTTCCTGTCCAATCAGGACCACGGAGTCTGAGCGGTGCTCGAGGAGCTTCATGGCCCATCCGGGGCCACAGTCCTCATTGCCCCATTAAATCAGCTGCTGTTGCCTGCCAGGCACTCACATGCAGCATCTGAGTGAGGCGTGCTCCACGTCCCACTGACTGCGCTGTGTGTGCTCCTGTATGTGGAAACCGGGGCAAGGAGGGTGAGTGACTTGTCCACCGTCAGGCAGCTGCTGAGCAGTGGGGCTGGGATGACACCCAGGGACTGACCCAAGGCACTGCCCAGCCCTAGGACCCCAGATCCTGGGCTGGCCCCTGTGCTTGAGTTTTAGGACCGCCACTGCTACCCCAGCATTGCACGTTCTGTCTGCTTTTCTAGGCTGAATTGTGTCTCATGGAGGGAGGGACCATCCTGTCTCTTCCGCACCCACACCCCCATCCTGCTGCCCGGGACAGTTCCAGGCTGCTGGGGCATTTGATGAGATGTGATGTGTAAAGAATCTGATGGTGGCTGCCACCAGGTCATTCCTGGAGGTCACTCAGCCCCACCCCTCCTCGCCCATCCTGCGGCTGTGCAGACCCAGCTCAGCCACAGATCCAGCAGGAGCATTATTCTGGTGGCTTCTGTCCACAGGACAGTCCTCTAACTGTATGACAAGATGCCATCACAGTGGCCTCTACAACATAGAGTAAGCACTCACTGTATGCCCAGGAGGAGTAACCGTGCTCTTTGCCATGGCAAAAGGTGGTGGTTGCAGCAGTGCTGGCTGTCACGGCTGCTGGTGAGGTGTGGTACCCTTCAGTTACAATGGGAACCAACAAAATCAAATTTACTTATTGTTGTAAGATAATATCCAAGCCTTTTAAACATATGCTGTTCAAACAACCCCATCGCCATGGTAACCCTCTTAAAACAAGATACAACCTGGCTTAAAGAACCTGAGAGCTCACTCCAGTAGTGCTTTGTATTTAGTTACACCTTTCTTCTGGATTTAATGGACTTCACTCACTAAGCTCCAGTAACGTTCTCTGAAGTCTCAGGGGACAGACACTATTAAACCCATTTTACAGACGTCGACACCAAGGCACAGACAGGTTAAGCGACTTGGCCACTAACTGGCATCTTCTCCATGAGCAAGTCTGGGCCAGACCCAGGTCTCCTCTTGTTTCCTTCTATTGTCTTCACTAATCAGACCATCCTGGCTTTTGAAAGCCCATCATCATGAAAGGCTTAGAGTTTCCCACAGCTTGGCCTGGGGAGCCCTGACGCTGCTGCCGTGCGTGTGCAGAGAAGGCTGCTGGGCCAGGAGGCTGCCGAGGCGAGCAACGGGAAAGGAGGAAGTTGTGGGCAAGGTTCAAGGGATGAAAAGATCCCCACGGAGAGCTCCATGGGCAGGGACGGCAATGTCAAGGGTCCAAGTGCCCCACAACTCACTCTGGTACAGCTGACACAAGCCACACCCACCTGATTACAGGGGAATCTTTTACTCCCTGCCAGCCCCAGGGCCCAGTGGTATCTCCCTTGAGCTTCCAGGCAAAGCCCTGCCTCGGGCCTTTGCACCAGCCAGTGGTTCTCAGGCAGGGTTCCAGGCCAGCGGCAGCATCTGTGATGTTAGAAATGCGGGTTTTCTGGCCCCAAGTCAGACCCACTGAGTCAGAAACTCCGCCTGACATGCCCTCCAGGGGCTTCCGATGCACCCTCTAGATCTCTGCCTAGAATGTTCCTCCCAGATACACCGGCCAACTCCCTCTCCTCCTTTCACACTTTGCTCGTATCTCACCTTCTCGGAGAGGCCTCTCCGGAGCCAGCCGATTTCTTCCCACCCAGCTCTCCTTCCTGCCCACATGGCTCGCATGGCCTGCATCACGTCTGCTGGCTCTCGTCTGTCTCCCGTGTGAAACATAAACTCAAGGAAAGCGCTCTTTGCTGAGTCACTGGCACAGAGTGGTCAATACGTAGTGGTTATGGGAACTGTGATTTCTGGCTCAGGTTGTTAGACGGGCAATAAGGAGAAGCTGCAGGGGTTCGGGAGGGTGGGATGGAGTGGAGGAGTTTTGCTTTGAGCATGTGGAACTCAAGGTGCCAGCGGCCACCCAGATGAAAGGCACAGAGGCTATGTGGGAGGCAGCTCTGGGACACTGACGAGAGGTGACACTGGAAGGAAGAAGGGTGACAGGTTTAAAGAAGACATCCTGGGCCAGGCACGGTGTCTCACACCTGTAATCCCAGCACTTTGGGAGGCCAAGGCAGGTTGACCACAAGGTCAGGAATTTGATACCAGCCTGACCAACATAGTGAAACCCCGTCTCTACTAAAAATATAAAAAAAATTAGCCGGGTGTGGTGGCAGGCACCTGTAATCCCAGCCACTCAGGAGGCTGAGGCAGGAGAATCGCTTAAACCTGGGAGGTGGAGGTTGCACTCCAGCCTGGGCAACACAGTGAGACTCTGTCTCAAAAAAAAGAAGACGACGACGACATTCTGGAGCATGTTAACCCCTGCGTGGATGAGGATGAGGAGTCGGTAGAGACCAAGGAGGCCAAGGACAAGAAGGAAATGGAGGCAGTGTCGAATGCTCCCAGGGAGGCTAGCAAGGCTGAGGAGAGTCTGTGATCTGGCAAGATCGGGAGATGAGCTTCCTCTCCCGCCAGCTTGGGCGGTGAGTGGAGGGGACTAGAGGTGGGTCCCAGTAAAGAAAGGGGTGATGTGCAGGGGGAAACGGGGACAGAGGGGAGCGCGAGGAGAAATCGGACCTGTTCTGCAGAACCCTGGAAGGCAGACCTAGCAAGGCCAGGAGGAAGCGGGGTGGGGAGTGGGAGGGAGGTTTTGATTCCCCAAATCTCAAATGACAACGAGATTGTCTGAAATGGGAGAGAAGGCAACTGGGGAAATCCACTCCGGTAGGCGTCTCAGCCAGCTCAGCTAGATCCCTCACAGCCCAGGAGGCTAGGATTCGTGATTCTGCCCTGCACTGGAAAGAAACCTAAGGCTACTAGAAAAATTACGCTGGCCTCCTTCCCACCCACCACTTTGAAGTTCCATCTGGGTTTACAGAATAGTCACAAACAGGGCCTGCAGCGGACAACAGAGAGAATAATAATTTCCTCCTGCACTAAGATGTGCGCCTGGGAACTCTCACTGGGCAGGAAGCCTGGGGAGCGTGGAGGGTTTCCAACTCCTGCAGGGAGCTGCACACCAGCGCAGAGACCACGTCCCTCCTGACACTCCCGCCTCAGGCCGTCCTATCTCCAAGGCTAAGACCTGACATTTTCCTAGAAGTTTCCACTCACCGAGTATGTGTTCATGGGGAACATTAGCTGTTTTGAGGCAGCATGCTAGTCACCAAAATAGTTCTTTCAAATATTAACTGTCAGATTTGTTATTGCATTAATTTTGGAAAATGTACATGTAAATAAAAAATTTTAAGAATAAAAATTGACCGGGTGCGGTGGTTCACGCCTGTAATCCCAGCACTTTGGGAGGCCAAGATGGGCAGATCACGATAGGAGATCAAGATCATCCTGGCCAACATGGTGAAAACCTGTCTCTACTAAAATATTACAAAAAAAAAAAAAAAAATTAGTTGGGCCTGGTGGCACGTGCCTGTTAATCTCAACTACTTGGGAGGCTGACGCAGGGGAATTGCTTTAAGTGCGGAGGCAGAGGTTGCAGTGAGCCGAGATTGCGCCACAGCAGTCCAGCCTGGCAACAGGGCAAGACTCCATCTCAAATAAATTAATTAAAATAAGAATTTTCAGGACCGAAAATTTCTCCACATTCAAACAGATGTGTAATATTCTAAATCAAGCTACTATAAGTGGTTAAATATAAGGAAACTCCAAATAAAGGCAACTGTTATATTTTTCCCAAGGGGAAGAAAAAAAATTATGCCAATTTGTATATATAAACTTTTTAGGGATGTCAAAGAAATAAGCAAATACTTACTCACAGTATTTTTATTTATTTTGTTTTACAGTGCATTTTTTCGAGGTGCTGTTAAATACGGTATTTATTCATAATACACTTTAAAAAATCACATATTCTAACACCTTGCTGTTTTCTTCCAAAGTTTTGAATAGAATTCAGTTGCTCCAAGACACATTCGTTTACACGTGGGGTTTTTTGTCTTCACTAAAATACATTTACCTTTAGTGTTCTGAAGTGCAAAAGAGAGATGGATCTCCTATTGTTTATGAAAAATGGAGACCAGTCTTCATTTTCATTACAGATGGTCACCATCTGTAATTGCTTACAAATGATAGCATAAACTCTAGGATTTTATTTTAACTTCATGGCTACGTGGGTAAAGTCAGATTTCAAAATCATTTCAAAAACAAAATCAATCAAAAAGCTTGGACAGGTTTTTGTTTTTTTAAAATATTTATTGAGATGAAGTTTTGCTTTTTAAAAATATTTATTTACTTATTTATTTTTGAGACAGAGTCTCGCATTCTTACCCGGGCTGGAGTACAACCTTGGCTCACTGCAACTTCTGCCACTTGGGTTCACGTGGTTCTCCTGCCTCAGCCTCCCAAGTAGCTGGGATTATAGGCACACACTACCACACCCGGCTATAGTAGAGATGGGGTTTCACTATGTTGGCCAGAGTGGTCTCAAACTCCTGATCTTGTGATCCGCCCACCTCAGCCTCCCAGAGTACTGGGATTACAGACATGAGGCACCACGTCTGGCCAAAGTTTTTATTTTTAAATTATTTATTTATTTTTTGAGATGGAGTTTTGCTCTGTTGCCCAGGCTGGAGTGCAGTGGTGCGATCTTGGCTCACTGCAACCTCTGCCTCCTGGGTTCAAGTGATTCTCCTGTCTCAGCCTCCTAAGTAGCTGGAACAGTAGGCACCTGCCATGACATCTGGCTATTTTTTTTTTTTTTTTTGCATTTTTAGTAGAGATGGGGTTTCACCATGTTGACCAGGCTGTTCTTGAATTCTTGGCCTCAAGCGATCTGCCCATCTCGGCCTCCCAAAGTGCTGGGATTAGATATGAGCCGCTGCACCTAACCCTGGATAGATTTTTAATGCATTGAAAGTTCACCTTAGAAAGAACCACAAAAATCTTTTAAATTTTCCTACAAAACCCTGTAACTCTTCTTCCGTAAAATCTATTTTGCACTTAATTTATGCTGAAAATAGAGCTTTGCAAAAAAGAATTAAAAACTCATCTTGTGTCTTCGGTCAAAAAAAAAATTCTCGTAAAACTCCAGCAAAATGTTTCATTACACAGTTTATCACAATTCAGTAGTAACAATTACACATTTGGGGGACAAATTTCTGTATGGGCTTTGTCAACATACTCCTGCAAGCATGCTGTCAGTTGGTTAGGGTAGTAGGCAGTGATTCTCAGCTTGCGGCTGGAGCCATCATTAGTGGGTAGTGGAACCACGGTAATGGGTGTGAACTTTTTTGGGAGGATGTGTAAAGGAACTGGAGCAGGATGGAATAGAAGAATAACAGCATCCTTTGTATGACACAAGATACAGTTTTCTAATACCTTTGATGTACATGTATTCTGCGCCATGATGTCAAATGTGTTTCTTACTGTGGGACAAAGTAAACAAACATTGAGGGAGGCTGAGGCACGAGAATCATTTGAACCCGGGAGGCAGAGGTTGCAGTGAGCCAAGATCATATCACTGCACTCCAGCCTGGGTGACAGGGTGAGACACTGTATCAAAAAAAAAAAAAAAAAAAAAAAAGGCCAGGCATGGTGGCTCACATCTGTAATCCCAGCACTTTGGGAGGCCGAGGCGGGTGGATCACAGGGTCAGGAGATAAAGACCACCCTGACCAACATGGTGAAATCCCGTCTCTACTAAAAGTACAAAAAAATTAGCTGGGTGTGGTGGTGCACGCTTGTAGTCCTAGTTACTCGGGGGCTGAGGCAGCAGAATCACTTGAATCCGGGAGGCGGCGGTTGCTGTGAGCTGAGACCACACTACTGCACTCCAGCCTGGCAATAGAGCAAGACTCCATCTCAAAAAAAAAAAAAAAAAAGAAAAACACTGAGGTAGAATTTTGGAAACCCAGGGAGGCCATAAAAAAAGAGGGAAAAGAAAAAGCAGAACCTAGGTTTCTCAACTTGATGTCGTGTGCTTTTCTGACTCTGCAGGAGCCAAGAGGTGTCTTCCTAGGATGGTGACAGGGAGGTCATTCCCCCAGCATGGAGGGTCTGAGTAGAGTAACCTCTGTGCAAGGTACACGGCGGGGCGGGAGGTGACCTTGCCCATAACCTTGCTGCTTACTCCAGTGAGAAAAGCAAAGCAATCAGAAGAGCATGCCTACCTGCTCAGCTCACCGCATCTGCCTGCCTACCCACATACCTACCTAAACTTACCAGGTACTCCGCCTGCTCTCTCCCAATGGTCTGCCCCATGCTCCGTAGCGCTGAGCCTGTGTGTGTGCACTATATCCCATTCCTTCTGGCTAGTGCAGTACTTTAAAAGTATGTCCACAAATTCCTTCTAAAGTTGCCAAATCTAACAAATAAAAATACAGGTTATACATTTAATTTGAGTTTCAGGTAAAGTCATTATTGAGGACAAGAATCCCCTATGCAATATTTGGAATACAACTATACTAACAAAGCCTTCGTTTTTCTTTATTTGGATGTCTGGCCACCCTCCTTTGACACTGTACTTAGTGACTCCCTTCTAATAAATCAGAGTAAGGAATGACATGCAACTTCTAACACTGGGTCTGAACAGACACTGCGGATGGCTCCCATCGTCCTCTCTTGCTGTCTTGGATGGCTTGCTCTGGGGGAAGTCAGCCATCATGCTCTGAGGACATTCATGCTGTGAGGACAGATATTCAAGCAGTCCTGCAGAGGGGCCACGTGGTGAGGAATGGTGGCTGCCTGGCCAAAGCCATGTGTGGGAACTTGCAAGGCAGCTCTTCTAGCCACAGGCAAGCCTTTAGATGACTGTGAGCCTTGGCCAACATTGCCCATACCATCGAGGAACCTTGGCAGAATCACCCTGCTAAGCTACTCCTGGATTCCTGATCCACTGAAACTGTGGGATAACTTTCTTTGAAATCTCTAAGTAGTGGGTAGTTCGTTATGCAGCGACAGAGAACTACCACACGTTACTTCCTGACGCCACTCCAGGACCTGCTCTCTGTCTGGCATCATCACTTTCTTTCCTTCCTGATCATTCCCAGGGGCACACAGACAGGCTATAATTTCTACCCTCTTAGAGAAAGTCCTCTCTTGACCTCAAATGTCCTATTTTCCGTTCCTCTATATTGAAAAATTCCTCCCACTGTTGTCCACTATCACTATTTCGGATTTCTTTTCCCCATTCCCTTCTGAACTACTCCAATGAGGCTTTTCAGCGTCCCAGCCCCTCTGAAACAGCTGTAGCCAAAAATTTAATACCCCACTTGTATTAAAGCCAGAGTTCAATCTTCAGGCCTCATCAGACCTGACCCAAGTATTCGTTTAATGAATATTTCTAAGTAGCTACTATGTGTCAGGCATTTTTCTAGATGCTGGATATAGAGCACACACATCCAAACCCACATCCCTACCCTTACCAGCCTGCTGTGGAAGGAGCGGGGCTGGGGGGAGGGACCAACAAGAAATAAGTAAACCACCATGAATATTCATGAATGAAACGATATGTCTGGGATCAAATATTTCAAAATAATGGGACAATGGTAGGAGTGAAGAGGAAACAGGGTTAGCTACTGCTGACTACTGAGGCTGGCGCTGGGTGCATGGAAGCACATTAAACTCTTCTCTACTTTGGTACATGTTTGACGTTGTTCAAGAGTTTGTAAAAAGCACGTTGCATATCATCTCATCTGTAGCCCAGGAGATGGGGTGTGGCAATCTAAATAGGGGGTCACGACCTGTTGGGGTGGGTGACAGGGTAACAGGAGACAGCTGGCGAAAAGCATTCTATGCAGGGAGAATCACAGCTGCAAAGGCCTTGGCTTAAGAGAACGCCTGGAGTGTTCTAGAAACGACAGGGAGGCCAGCATTCGGAGGACAAGCGGGCGGAGGGGAGGGCATTGGACAGGCCGTAACAAAAATGACAAAATATGTTATATAGTATTTGTTTCTGCTCTTCTGACAAATGATGACTACAAAAGAAGCTAAAACGCGCTGGGCGCAGTGGCCCATGCCAGTAATCCCAGCACACTGGGAGGCCGAGGCAGGTGGATTGCCTGAGGACAGGAATTTGAGACCAGTCTGACCAACATGGTGAAACCCTGTCTCTACAAAACATACAAAATTAGCCCGGTGTGGTGGCACATGCCTGTAATCCCAGCAATTTGGGAGGCCGAGGCGGGCGGATCACCTGAGGTCAAGAGTTGGAGACCAGTCTGGCCAACATGGTGAAACCTCATTTCTACTAAAAATACAAAAATTAGCCGATTGTGGTGGTGGGTACCTGTAGTCCCAGCTACTCAGGAGGCTGAGGCAGGAGAATCGCTTGAACCTGGGAGGCGGAGGTTGAAGTGAGCCGACCTCAGGAAGGAGATTGCACCACTGCACTCCAGCCTGGGTGACAGAGTGAGACTCTGTTTCAAAAAACAGAAACAAACCAAAAACACCACCTCCCCACCAGTGTGAATATGCCTATCTCACAAACAAGCACGTGTCCCCTTGAATATAACTTGTTTTTGAAAAAAGATTTTTAAAAGATTATTTCTTTAGATTTTTAGGTTGAACCATACCTAGGCAGATAGTTAAATAAATTATGGATCAGCCATGTAACAAAATACTCTATAGAAAAGAATGAGGTAGGTCACCCTATATATGAATATGTACAGACTTGGGGAAATATCGCTCACATATTGTTAGTTATAAAACATCAAGTTCAGGAATAGCATATATAGCATGATCCCATTTGCATTATTAAAACAGATATGTCTACCACTGTCCACAGAACAGAAAAATATCTGAAAAAACATAACCTTACACTATTATGAGTTATCTATGGAAATGGTTTGTTAGGAACCATGAAACATGTTCCTTTGATAAAGCAATTCTTCTCCAATGGAACTTTCTATTCAAGGATAAAAAACACAGAGAAAGACCCATGAGTTGTGAGTAGCCCAGGAGTGGTCAAAGTGTGCCCATGGGAAAAGCCACCACTGGGTGAGGGAACAGGACCAACCAGGATCCCCCATCTCGTCCCTCCCAGCCACATTCCCCTCTCTCCAAAGCCACCACTACCCTAACTGCTGAGCACAACTTGGAAAAAAACAACTTGGGCCTTAGATCTAGGTGTCGGAGCCTGAGGGGATCTGGAGCAGGGAAGGGGAGAAATGGCAGCCTGGGAACTCTCAGCTTGGTCCTGATGTAAAAGCCATGTCCTCAGAGCCCCGACTGTGAGTAAACGCTTCTCGCACTGGCTCATGAACATCCCCATGTGCGCGTGCCTGAGACAGAGACCCAGGGGAAATGGCCATTTCCTAGGGCTAGTGAATAGCGTATCACATACACGGAAAAATTATGGAGCAGAGTATAAAATGTGCAGAAAACTTGAAGACAAGGGGCTGGGCGCGGTGGCTCACGCCTATAATCCCAGCACTTTGGGAGGCCGAGGCAGGCAGATGACAAGGTCAAGAGATGGAGACCATCTTGGCCAACATGGTGAAACTCCGTCACTACTAAAAATACAAAAATTAGCTGGGTGTAGTGGCACGTGCCTGTAGTCCCAGCTACTCGGGAAGCTGAGGCAGGAGAACTGCTTGAACCTGGGAGAGGGAGGTTGCAGTGAGCCGAGATTGCGCCACTGCACTCCAGCCTGGAGCCTGGAAACAGAGCGAGACTGTCTCAAAAAAGCAAAAAACAAACAAAAAAAACCTTGAAAATAGGAAACTTTGAAGACCTGTATGAATAGAGCAGGCACTTTGGGAATCAGCTCTGAAAAGGCAGGCCTGTCTAAGGGCTGAATCAGTAGGAAACCCCGGGCAATGAGACGGACAGGCGGGGCCCGGGAGGAGTGCTCACAAAGCTGCAGTCGGCGGACTCTCCTATGTCCCTCAGACTCCACGCAGTCCCTCCGCCTGCCCTTCAGCATCTCTCCAGCACAGAAGTGGAGGGCACCTCCCCTGCTCTTGAAACCCTCAATGTTAAAGGAGCTTTGTCAAGTCCTCATGAGCTTTGCAGTGCCAGGTGCTGTACCTAATGTAAGTGCCTCATTTTACCCTATAAAAACTAAGTATTAGACTGATCTACAGGAGGAAATTAGATTCAAAGAGATTAAGGGAACAGTCAAAAGACACAGAACTAGTGGGCAACAGACCTGGGATTCAACCCTGCGCCAGGGTGGTTCCAAACCCAAGCTCTTTCTACTACACTGCCAGCCTCCTGGGCGTGATCTTGGCTCCTCTCCTCCACTCTGATGGCCTGACCTCCCGCCGTGCTGAGAACGCTGGGTGAATGGAGCACCACCGCCTGTGGAATCTGGTCCTGTGGAATACTGGGTCCCCAGAGAACCAGGAGGCCCTCCAAGAAGGAAGGAAAAGAGGGGCCTGGAAAAGCCAGCAGTAGACATGACAGAGCCCGACCTCAGGAAGCAGGCCAAGGACAAAAGCACCCAACCCCTGGGGACATTCCAGCCAAGAAAGTGTCCCTCTCTAAACTTCTAAAGCGCCCCATTCCTGAAGGAAGCAGCGTGGGAACACAGAAGATAAGGCAACGGGAAGCTGAAGCCCCTTCCTTTGGTAAAAGGTGGGCACTGATGGAAGGTTTTGGAGGAAAGAAGCTGAGGAGGGACTGCGCCGGTCCAGGGGCTGGAACAGCTGGAGGACTCCCTGGTTCCGCAGCACAAATGGGGCTGGCTGCCCCAGGAACAAGAACATGCAGACATTCCCCACCCTCCACACACCTTTTTTCTGGAAACAGAGCTCATCTCTTGGACCACAGAAGCGGACACATGGCCGAGCTGTTCCCTGCCTTGGGGAACAAGCCAATCTGCAGAAAAGCAGAAGCAGCACAGACAACAGAGGCAGGGGGAAGGGAAACACATCGGGAAAAGAGAGCAGGGGAGACCTGAAGAGAGAAGGAACAACGAGACAGGAGGAGGAGTGTGGGCAGTGGCGGAAGGAGAGACAGAAGCACGCGCTAGCGGACTAAATGAGGGGGCCTGGATCTACATCCCAAGCATGGTTATGTAAATTAACGCATCTGCCTCTTGGCTTATGACATTCGAAGTTAGGCTGTACCATTTACAGTTTGAAGAGTTACTATTTCAGTTGTACATAAAGAACCTTAAAAATCTACAAAGGTGGGGCCGGGCATGGTGGCTCATGCCTGTAATCCCAGCACTCTGGGAGGCCGAGGCGGGCAGATCACGAGGTCAGGAGATCCAGACCATCCTGGCTAACACAGTGAAACTCTGTCCCTACTAAAAATACAAAAAGTTACCTGGGTGTGGTGGCACGTGCCTGTAATCCCAGCTACTCAGGAGGCTGAGGCAGGAGAATCACTTGAACCCGGGAGGCGGAGGTTGCAGTGAGCCGAGATCGCGCCACTGCACTCTAGTCTGGATGACAGAGACTCCGTCTCAAAAGAAAAAAAAAAAATCTACAAAGGTACCTCCGAAATCAATCAATGCTGGAAAAACTAAAGAAACCAAAGTTGGTTCTCTTCTTTTTTCAGAACAGGGTCTTGCTGTGTCGCCCAGGCTGGAGTGTAGTGATGTGATCACAGCTCAATGCAGCCTCGACTTACCAGGCTCAGCCACTCAGCCTCCCCAAGAGCTGGGACTACCAGAGCACACCACCTTTGTCTAATTAAAAGAAAATTTTCCTGGGAGTCTTTCTCAAAGAAGCTATTCAAATGAAAGTATTTATTTTTATAAATGTTTCCTCCAGTAAGTTTATGTCTAACTGTACTTAAGGAACAGGAAAAGAAAGCCCTATAATTAAACTTGTGCCAAGATTAACCAGCAGCCTCCATGGCTTGTTTCCCATTATTACAGGTTGGGTATCCCTTATCTGAAATGCTTGGGACCAGAAGTCTTTCAGACTTTGGATTTTTTTGTGTTTTGGAATATCTGTATTATATTTACTGGTCAAGCATCTGAAAACCCAGAATCTGAAAATCCAAAACCTGAAATGCTCTAATGAGCATTTTCCTCCAATGTCAGTCAGTGCTTGAGATGGTCTGGCTCTGTGTCTCCACACAAATCTCATGTCAAATTGTCATCTCTGGTGCTGGAGGAGGGGCCTGGTGGGAGGTGATGGGATCATGGGGGTGGACTCCCCCTTGCTGTTCTGTGACAGTGAGTTCTCATGGGATCCGCTGTTTGAAAGGTGGGGCACTTCCTCTTTTGCCCTCTTCCTCCGGCTCTAGCCATGTAGGACGTGCCTGCTTCCGCCTCACCTTCCGCCGTGACTGTAAGCTCCCGGGGCCTCCATGGCCCTGCCTCCTGTACAGCCTGCAGAACTGTGAATCAATTACATCTCTTTTCTTTACTAATACATCACCCAGCTTCAGGCAGTTCTTTATAGCAGTGTGAGAACTGACAAATACGGTACTCAAACAGTTTTAGATTTTTGTCTTTGGGATGCTCTTAACCTGTACCATTAGATTATACTCTCTTGGTATAAATTATTTAAAAACAAATCCCAAACTAATGAACAAGCCAGACAAAGCTATCAACATACACTTATAAACACAAACACAGGGAATACAGAGACACACCAGGTAAAACAGGGATGGTATTTTTGGATGGTTTAATCAGGAATGGGAGTAGCCAGTATAAGAAAAAAAAGTTTCTAGAGCATCATCAATCTTGGTTTTTAGCAGAGGATAAACCTTTCATTTCATGGTGTACATTTCACAACATTAAAAAAACAAAACAAAACAAAAACCAACCTGGTTTACATGATTAAAACGATGGGGAAAATGACAACGTTCACAGAGAGCAATGACTTACAAGCGCACCCTTGGGGCTATGCAGCGGCCAGTCAGTGAGGCCCAGCTTCAAAGTCTAATCCACAGGCACAGATTTTCAAATTTTTACCTCTGTGTAAGACAATTTCCTTACAAAGGTAAGGAACTTTAATGGAACTTTAAAAACGTGTGTTCCCTTGTCTGTGTTTAACGATGATCAGTTTGGGGGAGCTGTACCCCTCCCTAATCACAGGCAGGATCACTTCCAAAATCAATGAAACGACCGTCCTCTTCTGTGTCTTGACTTCAGGTGTCCGGCTGAACGCCGAAGTCTTTTCCTTTCTTGTCGATGCAGTTTCTCAGCCTCCTGTTGCTTCTTCTGCTGTTCAGACTAAAAGAGAAAATTAGATGAGTATAAGGAAAGAGAGGAAATCCTGTACCTCTTTTCTGGTAACCGTCAGGATGCCAACAGCACCACCACCAATCTCAGACCTGCTCTCAGGAGAAACGCTGCCCACGGGGTCCAGGGGACATGGTAGGGCTGCCGGGAGTCTGCTCTGGCAAATGCTGCCCTGGCAGAAACAGCAGGACCAAGGCCAACTTTCACCATCAACGCAAAAGCAGAAATTATGAACCCCAGGCAAGAGAAGGGCCCTGATAGACCAGTCTGACTACAAAGCAGGAGACTGGTTTTTCAACCAACACACTCGCAAGACCACTGGGATGTTTTAAAAGGGCCTACAGAAGAGCCACCTTAAGAAGATGATATTGCTTACAGAGTGTCCATTCTCCTTTTAGAGTTCTTTGTTTACAAACTAGAGCTATTAGTTTATTCCCACTGTTTTTAAAAACAAAAGAAAAAATACTTCAATGTACTAAAAGTACATTATTATCCACACTCAAGCATTCATTCACTAAAATTTGTTCCAAAGAATTTTTAGCTGTTTTCCAAAACTCCACTCTCCTTAAAAGCAGCAAACTGCTCTCCTGAATCACTGATACAAGCTCAGCAGATGACGCACAAGTTCGCAGCCACAGTGAGCACGCAGACTCTGGGCTGCCTGCTGGAAAGGTACTCACGTGTGTCCTCGACACCCGTTCTCACACGGGAGCTACAGCTCCTCCCTAACCCATCCCTGGCACCAAATAGTTTAACTCCTTTAGCAGAAATTCTTAGAAGAGTATCAAGGCAGAATCCACAATAAAGGTAAGAGTTATGCAGTTTTAAAAACACACTTGATAGTTTTGAAAATACAAACTCCTGAATGTAAAGGTCAAAAACAACATTCTTAGTGGTGGAACTGCACAGATGGTAACTGAGAAAGCGCTGTCAGGGGCCTCAGTTGACAAGGCAGAAAAGCACCGCCCTATGGACACCCAGGGAACCTGCTTCACGGGGATCTGCATTTTCTCCACACCTAAACATATGTACCTGTATGTCACCCTTGAGAAGAAAGTCTCCACATTCACTTCTTGTGGATATTACCCAATCTTCTTAAAGAGTTGGAAGTGAGAGAATAGTGGGGAAGGAAAGGAATTTGTAATGTCAAAAAAAAAATAATAATAATAATAAATAATTTTTCTGATTCTAGGAAGCTCTTAAACTGGGTTTCTGAATAATTTTTTAAGTCCCTTCTCTGACTATTACCATTCTTCAACTGTCTTTTCAAAGTAAATCCTGGCCTGTGTATTCTTCTGAAGTGCGCCCCAAACTCCTCCACTGCGGTCCGTCTAGCAGCCCAAGCTGCTGTCCTTCCTAACCAAGGCCACCATGGAGCTGCCTTCCTTGTGGTCTCTGCTTCCTCTCAAATACCCCTTGAGGTAACTTTCCATGCAACAGCCAGAAGGATTTTTAAAAAATAGAAATACTATGTCAGTTCAGTCCTGTGCTTACTCAAACTGTGCAAAGTTCGGTGCCTTGCCAAACATTCTCACAGCCCTCTGCTCTCCTTTGAAGCACTTGCCACGGTTCTAATGATATAATTAGGGTTATATAATTTTTACCCGCTCTCTCTGTCTCCTAATAGACTGGGAACTGTGGTGGCAAGAGCCATGTCTGTCCCCAGCATGCAGCGCCGGTCAGACATCAATACATGTGTATTAATGAAAAACTCAGAACTCCTTCTAACACGTCCCAGCTGAGCAAGTGATGACATCATCAGGAGCCCTGTCAAGTGAACCAACACCAGTTATTTAATGTTTCACTTCTTCTCAAAAGCAAACTAGTAAAAACAAACACACAATATTTCACTTCTTCATGTTAATCAGGATTTATTAAAAAAGGGTTTCTTCACATGGAAAATGATGTGCTAAATACAGATGAACAAGGTGTGTGGAGCTTCTAAGTGAGGGCACCTCATGAGTCTTCATCATGGACATCAATGCCAAGGTTTTCCCTTATCTGTCTGATGGCAAAAGTCACCTTCCAGGATTGCTATTTACATCTCCTGGAACACATTTGGGAAGCTCTGCCAGACTTTCTCCACCAAGGGAGGAGCTCCAAGAGGAGCTTGTAAGCAGTGGCTATTGTTCCTGCAGAAAAAGGACTATGACTAGCCTCTGTCCCAAGGCTGCATCCGAAAGACCCAGCTGCGTGTGACAGATCCAGGAGGATCTACGGGCACGTGAGTGCTTCTCCCGGGTCTCCTGCCTCCTCTTCCTGACTACCTCACGACAGCCTCCAGCACTCCCATTACAGAGGGAGGAGGAGGACAGGTGGAAACGGCCTCAGCCCTGAAGAGAAACTGTACTAAACAGCATTTAAAAATTAGATCTGGGTGCTAGTTACTGACTTGCTGACTAAAGAAAAAAAAAAAAATTAGATTCGGGACTGAATCCCAGTTTTGCCACTATACAATTTTAGACAACATTAAAACACGGATTTTTCCTCTTGAATTTTACTGACGTTTTAGAAGGTAAATACACAAATACGGGAAAAATTCAAGATTCTAACTGAGCATATCAAACTTGCAGTATAAAAAGAGAACTGTATGAACAACTGCCTGAATATGCACAATTTACTGAAAACTTACTTAGGAAAACAGATTTAATAACTAAAATGTTGTTAGTCAAGTGAGGAAACATGTACATCAAACACTGACACATTCCTCAAAGCGGTTTCAGAGCCTCTGCTTGATTCAGTTATGAAGCCATTTTAAGCAATTCTTAATACTATTTTTATAAACAAAAATATAATTTCAGAGCCATCTTATTTTCATGTTACCATAAATTTTAGACTGATCTGCAACTCGGTACCTTCCAATTTAGGGAACAGTGGGGAAAGGCTTGTATTTTCATGTTACTACAGAGTAGGTGCCCATGGACCCCACAGAGGGGCGTCTGTAGCAGCTGAACGGCTGCGCGGCTGATCTGGGGTCCTTGTGGGCTGCACTGCTCCAGCCCACCTGACATCACCTGAATTTCAGAGGGAATCAAGGAATGCTTCCGGGTATAAAGAAAACTGATACGAAATTAGGAACAGGCACCGTGGGGTCCCTCTGAATGTGTATTTGGCTTACACAAGTGATAAATGTCAGAGGGGAAATTTGCTCTCAGCAGGCAAAATTAACTGAAAAGCTTTCTGCACTTAGAAAAATGAAGTGTTTTTATCACCTGGCAAGCCTCCTGGATGCAGGCTGGGAGAATTTGAGGGAAATCAGAGAGAAATGGGTACAGGATGTGATGAGGTATTTCTCCAGAGCTGATGCACAAATGGCCAATGAGCACGTGATAAGATGCTCAACATCACTAGTCATCAGGGAACTGCAAAGCAAACAGCACCACTCACTGCCCACTAGCATGGCTATAATAAAGACGACAGACAGCAACAGGTGTGGGTGTGGATGCGGAAAACCTGCAACCCTCACACGCTGCTGGTCAGAGTGTGAAATGGTGCAGCCACTTTGGGAAACAGTCTAATAGGTTCCTCAGAAAGTTAAATAGCTACGCCATGTGACCCAGCAATTCCACTCCTAGGTATAGACCCAAGATACATAAAAACACATGTTCATGCAAACATTTACACATAATTTCCATAGTCGATTATTAATAGCTTCTCCCAAAAGAACACAAAACACAATCCAAGTGTCCCTTAAAACATGAATTAATAGCAAAATGTGGTATATACATACAATGGGATATTCATCAGCCATAAAAAGAAATGCAATTCTGATTCCAGCTACACCACTGGATGAATAAACCTTGAAAACATTATGCTCCGTGAAAGAAGCCAGTTATGGAAGACTTCATATTGAATGATTCCATTGGTATGAAATGTCCAGAAAGGGCAAAGCTATAGAGACAGGAGGTGGATTAGTGGTGGCCAGGGGCTGGGGCATGAAAACATGGGAGGAAATGCTAACGGGTACAGGGCTTCTTTCTGGGGTGATGAAAATGTTCTAGAATTGGTTAGTGTGATGGTTGCCCAACTCAGTGAATACACTAAGAACCACTGAACTGTACACTTTAAAAGAATGCATATTGTCTGTGAATTATATCTCAATTTTAAAAAAGAATAATAATCTCCCTACTACTGTTTAGGAAAAAAAGGGGGATGAAACCTTTGTCATTCTTTTCTATTTGGTGACTATGTTAAAGAGGACTGAGTATGAATGAGAAAAAAATTTGAGAAATAAAACTGTATCTAGTTAACAGTAAATACTTAAGCAGCTTATTCCTCCTACAATGTGTGATGGGCATTATTACCACTGGTTAAAAAAATGGGTCTTAGAAACCAGCTGAGAACAGGATGAGCACTGGCAGAGTGGTCGGTCTTCTAAAACGATAGGAGCTGGGCAAGTTGGGCATAACCATCATGGGGCATCAGAACTCACGCATTCCTCATCTTCTTCAAAGTCCACGTATACATGAGGTAGCCCTACATCCTTAGATGGTCAGGACGGGGCTTTTGCTTTACAAAGCTGCGCCTCAAGCCACACAGCAATCCAGAAGCCAAGACAGCTGGTTAATCTCCAGTAGAGCTAACTCCAGGGCTACTAAGTCCCTGCCTCCCTTGGGACACCAGTGACACTCCACACTTTGCTGCAGTCACACATTTGGCCTGCCAGGGGCTCTGGTTGCAGGGAACATGCTAGAACAGGGAACAGAGCTTCCTCAATAGGGGAAAAGCATGAAACGGCTGCTCTGGGGACACACACAGAAAACACTATTGAAAGCCTATCGTGAATTTTAAAATAACAATAAAAGACAACTCACCCTCTTTAACGTGAATGTCAACTGTTTGCTGCCAACAGTGGTGTCAGATACACTCAACGTCCCATTTTTTGCTTCAATCTTCAAACGATCCTCAAGGGTTTTGCTATGGGAAATTTAAAAGAACGCCGCATTAGTCAGAATTATGTTTTAATGTACCATCTGAAACAAGTTTTGATTAGAATTGATCACAAAGGAAAATGTTTACACATGTGGTAAACAGAAAATATCCTTCATTTAGCACAATAAATTGAAAGAATTAGGTGCACTCAAATAGCCACTATTCATATTCAAGAGATAGACTAGAAAACAATGGCCGGTAAAAACATCCACTAATTTAACATTTTAAGTGGCAGTACCAAACACTTCAATGGCTGCTACTTACCTTACTAAAAGAAATCATATTTCTGAAGACCAAATGCAAAGAGCAATCTACTTCTGAAGCACCTAATTGATTATAATGGTCAGTGGCATGTATGATCTGATGATATATTTAAACAATGCACAAATTAGGTATGTGAGTATTTTAGCCACTCATCCACCTTTTACAAAGGAACAAACACAAATTAAGTCCTCCAGGTCAAGCCACAAAGAAGAGCTATGGTAATTCTGGTTTCTCCTTCACTCAGTCTTAGCTCAGTAGCCTGCAGGCCATCATCACACAGCATGAATAGCTTGAAACATGAATCTGTCTGATTACACTGAGAGAAAACAAAAGCAATTACACTGGGTAAATTCTACTGGACTCAGCTCTGTCCACTGCTACCTCTCCAAGTATCTTTCCTTTTAGTTTCCTACTTGACTTACTCTGACATACTTTATTCCAAATTTAAATCTCATTTCATTTCTTGATCACGTTTTCCAAATTCTTCCAGGCTCTCTTTATTTATCTATGTCTCTGTTATAGTCTGCTGTACCCTGCATTTCACTGTCATCTGTATAATTAACATAACCCTTCCTCTGCTTTCCAATAAAGAATATGAATATTGTACCAGTTATATGAAACTTCACTGCATGTTATAATAATGTTTTATTATAAACTAGAACACTGGCCCTTTTGGTTAACTTGGTTTAGGGGGAAATACACTGAATTAAGCCTAATGATATATATTTTAGTAAGTTTAAACAGTTAATTTTTCCTAGAAATGGCTAAAGCAATAGATTCCTATCTCCCGAGAAGATTAAGAGAGATGAGAGGGAAGACAAAAGAATATGCTTCTCTTCTACTCTGTTCCCTCCTCAAAAATAGCATACTCTGTCTCCTGCCCTCCCTGTCCCAGACCAAATTCAATGCAGCCCTTTAAAGTGAGCGCTAAGAAACTTGACTGGAAAAAAAAAAAAAAAAAGGCTGAACTGTTTGAAAGGGTCTTCTTTTCCCTGAAATATGATCTTTGTAACTAATTACTGAGGAGAACACAGCTCCTAAATGACCTCTAAGACAAAGTGATGCTCCTTTGAAATTCTGAAGCTAATGTTTGATGTCCACACCATGAGAAATTTATCTCTAGTTTCAATTCGTAGTAATGTACTAAACATACCCTCTTTATATAATTTGAGACATAAGTGGTTAGCATAAAAGTGAAACTGTTTTCTAAGCAATAATGTTATTAAGAAGCACTTTTAAAGTACTTTTCATCTTCAAAGTTCTTTATAGACTAACTAATGAATCCTTTCAACATCCCTGAGACAGAAGTATTTATCCTTTATAGATGGCAAAAAAGGGAGGTAAGATGTGAAATGACTTGCCCCAGGCCAGGTAAGGATTCAGTTCTAAGCCCAGGATTCCAATTTCAGAATTGCTGGCTTCCAGGCCTGTGTCGGACTATACTTGATTTATACAGTTTGGTTCAGGAAACTTGTCCATTAAGTATTCTCAATGACAAGCTTCCACATGACAAACTGAATGAAATTAAGATTTAGGTTAGCTTTAACAATTCAAACGCGAAGTGTAAACGGACTCCAGCACGCAGGTAAACTGTGTGAGCCTGAGCACATTCCTCAACCTGTTCAGTTCATTCTTCTTTCTTTTCATAGTTACAAACTCTGAGGTTTAAAAGGTAACGGCCACTGTGCCTGTGGAGTAGCCGTTCTTTTATTCCTTTACTTTCTTAATAAACTTGCTTTCACTTAAAAAAAAAATAAAAGGTAGCGAGAATTCTGAATAACTATGGAACAACTGAGACAAGATGGTATACATAAAACAGTAATTTAGGAAGCAAGAGACTTTTCCAGTAAATTGTGGGAAATTATTACTCTGTTAAGAATGACCTTACTTCCTCTGTGAAAGGGTATACACACTCTGGGTTTTCTCTCAATGTACTTTCAATGTGCACTTGTAAAAACTTGTTCTGTCTAGGCTACTTGGAAAGACAAGCTGGGTTTTGGAATGAGCCATGGCAGAAGATCAGACAGAGACAGGGGCTGCGTACGGAGATTTCTACATTAAAGAAGTTCCACTTCCCTCCCTTTGAAAGTCAGTTTACTGAAAGCGTTTGCTAACCAGCAGTTCCACAGTCTGCTTCTGGAGCATGACTTTGGTCAGAGACCTAAGAAGTAGACACTGCTCCAGGAACACCTGAAAACTCCTTATCGAACAGAAAAACAAAAGGCAGAAAAGCACGCTGCAGGTGCTTCTTGGCATGTTTCCTCCAGGACACTGGCAGGTGGCAGAGGCAGACGGCAGAACCAGCCTTCTCTCCCCTCCTCCTCCCTACTCTTTTCCCTGCCTAGGCTTTATTTTAGGTCTGTCGGCCATGGGGGACTTCTTCACTAGTTTATAGTAAAGGTTTCTAGGGGAAAATCTAATTGGAACAAGTAGATTAAAAACAACCCCCAAACTTGTGATTGCTAAGAAAACAGACATAGGCTTTAAGATTTTATAAGTGGGATTACAGGCATGAGCCACTGTGCCCGGCGTACTTTGCTTTAAATAAGTACCTTTGACAAATATTTACATACGCCTAAAGTTTACTAAAAACTTTATTTGAATGCTTTCAGTTTACATGTGTTACTTCAAAGGCCCTATTTCAGGAGACTTAAACTCAAGCAACCATGAAATCGGATGCCTCATCTATAGGCATAACTAAGATTTAAAAGGTTCCTAATATCCGCTCTCGCGGGAGTGTGGGGAAACAGGCGGTCTGGCCAGAGTGCAAAGTGCTCAAGCCTTTTGGGAGGGTGATAAGGCAGTCTCTATCACACACCCCTGCTGATCCAGCAAACTCCTACTAGGAATATATCCTGAAGAAATACTTGTCCATGTGTGTACATATTTGTGACTGTGAAAAGGGCAAGAGAAACACAAGCAGCAACCTAAACATCTACAGTCAGAGGAATATTACATAAATCACAGCACATCCACCTGAGGAAATATTTGTGCAGCCAGAAGGTAGACTTACTGGACCTACAAAGAAACATTTCCAAGACGTGCTGCTTAATGAAAAGAGCAAGTTACACAGTACAATTAGGCTAGGCAGGGTGGCTCACGCCTGTAATTCCAGCACTTTGGGAGGCTGACGCAGGAGGATGTCTTGAGGCCAGAAGTTCAAGACCAGTCGGGCAACAAAATGAGACCCCATCTGGACAAAAAATTTACAAATTCGTCGCATGTGGTGGCCTGTAGTTGCAGCTACTCAGGAGAGTGAGGTAGGGGGATCATTTGAGTCCAGCAGGTTGAGGCTGCAGTGAGCCATGATTGCACCTCTGCACTCCAGCCTGGGTGACAGCGTGAGACCATCTCAAAAAATAACAGAGTATGAACCATTCATGTTAAAGAAAAAAAGCTATAGCTAGATCTGTGAGTGCGGACACATACAGGAGTAAACGCATTTTTTAAAGGTGAGCAGTATGGTGCACACACAGCCATGAGCTCAGGGAGAGAGGTGGGGATAGGAGAGCTTTCAGTCCACTCTTCACTATGACAGTGACAGCATGCCCACGTAGTACTGAGTACATACTCCTTGAGTAATAAAAGATTCTTTTTTTAAAAATGTAAGTCTGGAATTTAATTACTTCCCAGATTAGATTTTTAAATGCTTATATTAAAACAAGGCTGCATTATCTCAGCTCTGACCCACTATCAGAGGAACGTGAGTTGAAGAGTAACAATATGCCACATTAATTCACAAAGCGGATGATGCTGCAGACGTAAGAAGCTCACCAAGTTACCAAGCCACCTGGTGAAGAAGATGAGCTCCTCAAAGGCAGGAACTTCTTAAACATCTTTGATTTTCTAGGACCTACCACAGGGCAGGGACTTCAAAGAATGCTTCCATAAACGGAACTGAAAAGCCTGCTGGCAGCTAGTATTTACTACTCATGAAGAAGAGTTACACTTAATGTGCTGAAATGTGGAGAGTTTTCATTCTAGGGACTCTCTTCCGCCACTGTTCACCAACGCACACACCTCCACGACTACACCTTGCAGGTCACGGCTGCTCCACTACCAGAAAAGGCTGATGTGCCCAGATTCCTGAGGCCAAGAAGCATGGACTTCCTAATCTTTCCACCTATAAACAGAATTACATCCACGCATCAGGCTTCTTTCCTCCGTGTCTCTGAGGATGCATTCCTTGTCTTTTCTGAGGCTCTCCTTACCTGGTACTCGGACCCACTGCCACCCAGTTCCTTACCAAATGCTACTTTGTCAACTGACTCAATTCTCTCAATTCCTTAGTATCCTCTTTCCATAGCTGAGTCTTCTCTGCCTACTAACAAATCACATCTCTCAAGTCTATAAACTGCTTCCCATCAAGTTATTGGCTTTCATCCCTTTCTTTCACTACCAAACTTCTTGAAAGACTCGCCGACACTAACTGTTCACCGTTATTTTCTATCTCCCAGTCACTCATCTCTCTACTGCAGTCAGCCATTTGGCTGGACTGTGAATCACCTCCTAGTAAGGCCATCTGCATTCTGGCCTTTTCCCAACCTTCGTGCCTGGGCCTCTGCTCCGCTGGCGTCAGCAGCACTCCCTCCTCTGAGGCGTTCTCCATGTCTGACCTTTTCCAGTTCTCCCCTCAGCTCTTGGACAACTCCAGGATTTTTACTGCCCATCTTCCCCTTTGTCTGCTCTCTAACAGAATTCCTAGCCCTAGGCAACCAGTACATCTGTGAGGTCTCTAAAATTCTATGCAAATATGTCACAGGCATTTGTATTTATCTCTAGAGAGGTATATGGAATGGATTTTATCACAGATTCAAGTAAAATATTTGTTTGTCCCCAGTCTTCTATTCTTGGCCCTAATCTTACTCTATACGATTACAGTAAATCTCTTTTCATTCATGACCTTGAGCACACAGTGAAAGCTGGTATCTCTCAAAGTGACATCTCCAGCTGCCTCTTCATGGGCCCGATGGACACTGCCATTGGTTTACTGAATGTTGACTGAGAAGACACCTGGGCTCCGTCTGTGTAACATGCACAAAACCCTGCTCACTGCATTTAGCCTTACACCTATTTTGTACTCTGTATTTTTTACCTCAATGGCAACATTGACAAGACACCTCAGCATCATCCCTGTTCCCTTCTCCTTGGATATTAGGAACCGATGTTGGAGTTTGTGCCCATTTTTCTTTCTCACTCTGAGTCTTCTGGTCTGTCTCCTCCTCTCCATGTCTCTGGGTGACCAGTTTCTACCCACATTGTCTTTCTAAAATGGAGATGTTTTGCTAACAGGTTTCCGGGAATAGGAACTTTTTATGGCTATGTTTCTATTTGCTACAACAATCATGTGGTACTTTTGTTATAAAAGTATTTATAATACTGGGGGAGGGGTTGGGATACATTTGATCCCATTCATCTAAGTTGTAAGATGGTGGCTTTCCAGTGCTTGGTCAGCCACCCCTCCACACAACTTCACACAGCCTGCCTGTGGCCATGCTTCCCTCTGCCAAAAATGCGTTCTTTCCCACTAGCCCTGAGTGCTCTGTTCTGCATCTTTCCAAGACCAGTTTCCATATGACTTCAAGTCCCCTCAAATTCAGCCCTTCCTTCTTCTGCTCCTTTCCCATGAGCGCTTCAGGCACGCAGGCCATGTCTTTCTTCCATTCCCTGGGTCTAGAATGGCGGTCTGCTCGCACTGGGCAGTTGAGAAATACTTGATGAATGAATGGGTGGTGGAGAGGCTGATAAGTGGATGAACAGACTCACAAAGTTAGCACACTGTAACGCATAAAAATACGTGTCAACAGACATATGTGTTTACCTAAAGCCATATGACTATATCAAGCAACACAGACAGCTCACTCAAGTCTCCAGCTACCAATCACAATCCACTTTTCCCTTTATAGAAACAGTTTTAAAGCTGGGCAAGTCCAAGGGAACATTTAAATATAACATACTCAATCTGACGTTATCTGTTGTTGACTGGCTTGCAGTAACTTGTAGAATAAACATAAAGAGTCACTTTAGTTCTCTGAAGGATCATTTCAGTAAATACTCATGTATTACCACTTATATAGTTCTCAAAAAGAATGTTTAACTTAGTGATATTTAACTTAGTAAGAAGCTTAAGTGCAGTGTATTCACCTCTCTATTGTTTATTCTTAGATATAAATTTTTATTCCCTTTGTTTATACTTCCATATCCTATGGCCGCCCCCAGGCAGAAGGAAGAATGTTAGAGATTAGTCAGACGCCTACCCCCAAATCACAGCCTCCTGTTGCCACGGTTACACTCAAAACAACTGCTCCCAAGTTTTCCTGGTCAATGGTTATGCGGAAAGTGAGTCCTTTCTCAGCAGATCTTGAAGGAGTAACTTCTGAGTTGCCTGACGGATTGTCAAGGCAAAGAAGATTCACACTTTCAGCAATTATTTCTCAAGTGCCCACTTTATTCTAGTACTTACTCAAGAGCCAGAGATAAAGCACTAAATAGGGCAAGACAAAACAGCATATACTGAACAAGTAAATTCACTCCACAGAACCAGAACAGTACAAACAAGCAGGACTCCCTCTGCTTCTGAGCGGGACTCCAAATAAAACACCTACGAATAACAGCTGCATAAAAAGTGAGGCTGCACACACTGCTGGGGAATGTAAAAGGGCGCAGCCTTTGGCCAAGTTTGTCAGTTTCTGAAAAGGCTAAACATAGAGTTACTATATGACCAGCAATTTCTTCCAATTCTTGCACATAAATGAAAACATGCAAAACTGTATAAACCAACATTCATAGCAGCATTATTTGTAATAACCATAAAGTGGAAACTACCCAGATGTCCATCAACTAACGAAGAGATACATAAACTGATCTACATGCACATACACTGGAATATTACTTGGTAATAAAAACAAATAGAGTAGAGTTGTCCCTTGGAATCTACTGGGGAATTGGTTCCAGGATCTCCCTTTGACATAAAAGTCTGTGGATGTTCAAGTTATATAAAATGGTGTATTTCCATATAACCTGTGCATACCCTCCCCTATATGTTAAATTATCTCTAGATCACTTACAATACCTAATACAATGTAAATGCTACATGCATAGTTGTTATACTGTATTGCTTAGGGAATACTGTCAAAAAAAAAGTCTGTACATGTTCAGTAAAGATACAAATTCTTTCTGAATATTTTCAACTCATATTGGTTGAATCTATGGATGAGGAACCCACGGATACAGAGGGCTGACTATACTGACAGATGGTACGACACAGATGAACATGAAAGACACTGTGCTAAGAGAAAGAAGCCAGCCACAGAAGGCCACACGGTGTACAGTTCCTTTTACATGAGATATCAGAATAGGCAAATCTACAGAGACAGAAAAGCAAACTAGTGACTGGCTTGGAATGGGAGATGGGGTAGGCTAAATAAATGTGGGGTGACTGCCCGAGGCGCAGAGTTTTTTTCTGGGGTGATGACTAAAAATCAGTGAACTGCATGCTTTAAGTAGATGAATTGCATTTTACATAAATTATATCTCAGGAAAGTTGTTATTTTAAAAAGTGAGGTTGGTCAGTAAAGAAAACATCTTCAAAAGATATCAAGAACACTACAGTTGACCCTCGAGCAACATGGGTTTGAACTCACTGCTCCACTTACACGTAGAGTTCTTTCGATAAAAGTTAACACCATTCACTTACCTCTTCCGCCTCCCTTCCACCTCCTCCTCTTCCACCTCTGCCACCCGAGACAGGAAGACTAATCCCTTCTCTTTGTCCTCCTAAGACCACTCAACGTGAAGACAACAAGGACGAATGCTTTATAATAATCCACTCCCACCTAATGAATAGTAAATGTATTTTCCTTTCCTTATGATTTTCTTAATGACATTTTTTTCCTCCAGCTTATCTTATTCTATGAGTACAGTATACAACACACAGAACATACAAAATATGTAATAACTGACCCTTGATTGTTAAAAATTCCAGTCACCAATAGGCTATCAGTAAATTTTTTGGGGATGTTCTAAGTTGCCAGGAAGGTAAAAAAAAAAAAAGTAAAGTTTTTGGGAAATCAAAAGTTGTATGCATCAGGTTCTAGGATTTCTAGTGAAAAACAAACAAACAGAAAGTTAAATGCATATTTCTGACTTCGCAGGGGGCTGGTGCTCCTAGCTAGTCCTCAAGTTGTTCAGGGGTCAACTCTACTAGCTTCTTTACTTGTGGACATATCTTTTGTTAGTTCACCAGAACCAGAATTTTGAGACGCTTCTGAAGGATTCAATACATCTGGTGTTGCAGATATTTGCTAGAAGCTGGTGAAATAAAGATGAATAAAACATATCTCAACCCCAGAAACAATTCCACTTGCTCACTGATGTCCTCCTCATGCTTTTCCTCCTCCCACTTTGGAAAAAACACCTTCTTCTGCATGGAGAGCTGGGAGCCGGAGAAGTACCAGGTAAAGAAATGTACCGAGCCCAACCTAACACCTCGTCTATCCTGCCCACTCCTCTTATTCCCCCTCAAGACTGCTCCCTTGGCTCCCCAGGCATTCAAGCTATTCTTTTAAGACATCTCCTGTGACTGTCCAGTATATTCCAATCTTGTGCATTAATACTTTGCCTAGAAATTCTCAGAGACTTGCATAATGTAGAGTTTATATACAATTCAGTCTTGACACCTCGCTTGTTCCTGACTCAGACTCCTGACAACTGAAAATTATTCCAATAAAACTACCTTTTTTGGGGAAGGTTAATTTTTTTGGAGGGGTGGTAAATATTTATAACATAAAACTTACCATTTTAACCATTTTTAAGTAGATAGTTCCGCAACATTAAAGTACATTCACACTGTTGTACAACTGTCACTACCAACTATTTCCAGTACATTTTCATAATCCAACCTGAAACTCTGTACCCATGAAACATTTCTTTCTGTCTCTCTCTATATATTTGACTATTCCAGAATACCACTCTTTTTGATCTCTCAATTTTCCTGAAGGAGACTTAAAATTTCTGGTAAATTTTCCAAGTAACTTTTTCAATAACCAGGTAAACTGAGATGGGGTAAATAGAACTGAGCTTCTCACTTCTTAAAATAACTTTGTGAAGAAGCAGAAAATTAGTCATCTCCTAACTGCCACTGTCCAAAAGGTTTTAAACCACTGATCTGTAGGGCACAGCATAAGTATTTGTAGGTGAAGGAGCCCCACAGGGAAAAAAACAAGGATGAAAGTGTGTGGCTTCTGCAGCTTAAAACTGTTCTACTGATTCTCATAAGGCTATGGATACCCTATATTTTACTGCATGTAAACTATACCTCAAAAAGTTGTTATTACAAATAAGTCAGTTCCTTGGAGACCAACGTACTTCACCAGCAACACTCTTCTCAGGCCGGCTGGGTGATTCCTTCACATCACCACCCGCATGGCCTCACCTCCTCCTTCCCTCGTCCTCTCCATCCCCTGCACCTCCATCATTTACAGACAGAAGTGTCACCTTTAGGGCAATGTGCCAGAGAGGAAACACAAGGGCTCGGCCACATGTCAACTGGACGCTCAGGCAGTGCTACTCACTTCATCAGTTTCTGCTTTGTGGCGGAATCTTTGAAGCTTCTAAATTCTTCTCCTGCTTTGATCTCATAAAACTGGGGCTTTAGGACTGTCTGCTGGTCCTCCTTGAGTTGCTCCTGCCGCTTCACTTTTTCCTCCTGCTGGAGGAGTCTGCGCTGCTTCCTGACCTCTTCGACCCAGGCTTTTTCATCATCTGAACTCTCTGAACTTTCTGCATCACTCGGTTTTCCTTCTGGTTCTTCCTCCTCTTCCTGAGAATAAAAATAGTGAGTAGCAGCTCCTCTCCCCAGTCAAACACAGACCCCCTGGTTTCTTTTAAGCAGCACTGGCCCATTAATGAGTGCATGACAGTTGCTCCACGGCATGTATCAGAAGAAATACTTTTAATTAAATAAGATAATACTCCTAAGCCCAATGTCAACCACTTAATATGTAATTACATCTCAAGTATAATCAAAGACTCTTCTAGCTTACAAAGAAAACATTGTATTAAAGACACAGCAGCAAGTTCTAAATGATAAGGAGTACATTACTTTTTCACGATGTTCTTGTTGCTCTAAGAGTCTTAGTTTCTTCTTCCTTTTTTCACTAATTTTTGAAACAAGTGGATTCAGAAGCCTGAATTCTTCACTCTCTTCATCTACTTGGAAGTCAGGGTTCTCAAACATAACTTTAAATCGATCATCAGTGAGAATATTAGGAAGACTCTATAAGGAAGAAAAAAGTATGTAAAAATTGAAGTTAATATCTGATTAACTTAAATTTTTGATTTGACCAGGAACATGTTTTTAAAACACTGATTCTATTATAAATTAATAAGCTGCATGAGGCATATATTATTAACTCATTATGAAATTTCTTCCAGAACTTTCTACTTGCCCCTAGGTTTTAGCTCCACCACCAAAACAACCTCTATGAATCTATTCAGCGATGATCTACAGCACTTGGCCATACACACAGTGAGCTAAGAATGAGCCTTTCAGCTAACTTCATGCCTAAACATGACAAAGAATTTCTTCAATTAACATTTTAATGCAAAAAATACCTTTCAAGAAAATACATACGTTTTTGAAACATGGCTTTTATTATTTTTAGAGACAGGGTCTCCCTCTGTCACCCGGGCTGGAACGCAGTGGCACAATCACAGCAAACTACAGCCCCAACCTCCTGGGCTCAAGCGATCTTCCCACCTCAGTCAGCCTCCCAACTAGCTGGGACCACAGGAGCACCACTACACCAGGCTAATTTTTAATGTTTTGTAGAGACGGGTCTCTCTGTGTTGCCCAGGCTGGTCTTGAATTCCTGGGCTCAAGCAATTTCTTGTGCCTCAGCCTCCCAAAGTACAGGGATTGCAGGCATGAGCGACTGTACCTGAAAACGGGGCTTTTAAAGTTTAGCTACTATACTGACTTAAAAGAAGCCATTCTTGCAACTTCAGATTCCAAAACTGGGAGGAAGTATACAAAGTCAGTAACTCACAAAGCGGGATGCGGGAAGCTAGGAGTGTCAGTTTACCGATTCCAGCTGAGTTACTGGGAAACAGAAGGGACATTTCCATCCCCTACAGGGTGGATTTATCAGTATTCTCCCTCAGGTCATCTATTACTGTCAAAGGATATCGTGTATCCCTCAGACACGAAAACTCTGGCTGCTGAGATCCATTTAGATAGCTCAGGACTGACATGAAATTCCTTTTTCTGGTACCATTTTCAATGGAAGGTTTTCTGAACTGTACTATAAACTTACCTGGTCACTTAAGTACATGACAGATAGTCTTACACATTTAGGACTCTCTTACATATTTCTAAATCCTTCTCTGCTATAGGCTTGGAAACCAGATGAAACAGCTTACTTAGAATTGTTTGTCGATCAGAGTAAAAAGCCCTGAACACCGCTGGAAAAAGGTGCCCTGTTTGTGATGGACTCTGACCGCTGAACAGACTACTTTACTATTTCTCCGCTGCTGACAGTAAACAAGGTTGCAGGCAGTTAAGTTCTGAATATGACTTGTGTGACAGACCTACACAAAAGCTTAGTAAATTATAAGATATTAAGGAAATTGGCCTGTTTATTATTTGTATGTACCTAAACACAGATAAACCCTTACCTAAAATTCTGAGATATTAAGTGCACCAAGTCTTCCCTGATTAAACATCGTTTCCAAGAAAGAAGAGGAAGGGATAAAGAAAGATAAGATCTGGTTCCGGATCCTAATCTAGTAAGGAAGAAAAAACATTACATTTACTACTAGGCCCCTTCTGCAGGCTGCTCGGTAATGCTGAAAATGCCACACCAGTGGACAGACAAAGGAATCCCAACAAATGACACCCCAGGAAGGGCCCTGGGGTGTGGCACCAGGGAGGAGGAGGCTTGAAAGATGAGTAGGTTTCAACAGGTAGAAATCTGAAGAAACAGCATTTCCAGCTGACAGGGGAGGGGTGAAGAGTCTGATGACAAAAGAATGATGCAATTTGAAAAACGATTTTTTGATCAGGCCATACTGTAAAAAGATGTTAAATACCATGACTGTTATTTTGATGATATAAGGGTAAACCACTAGCAAAGCAGAGGAGGAAGAGGAAGAAGAGGAAGAGGAAAAGGAAGAGAAACAAAGGAGAAGGAGGGAGAGAGGAAAGGAGGGAGGAAGGAGAAGGTGGATGATAAACAGAGTATGCTTCGAGACTCTCAGATGGCAGGACTGTGCTTCTGAGCAGGTGTGGTGGCTCACGCCTGCAATCTCAGCACTTTGGGAAGCCAAGGTGGGAGGACTACTTGAGGCCAGGAGTTTAAGACCAGGGCAACATGGTGAGACCTTGTCTATATAAAATACAAAAAATGAGTCAAGTGTAGTAGTGCATGCCTGTAGTCCCAGCTACCTGGAAGGTTTAAAGTGGGAGGGTTGCTTGAGCCTGGGAAGTCAAGGCTGTGGCGAGCCGAGATCACACCATACACTGCAGCCTGGGTGACAGAGAAACCTTGTCTCAAAAAAACCCAAAACCAAACAAACAAAAAACCCAAAATTGTGCTTCAGGGGTATGCAGCAGCATGATGTCTGACGGACTGCTGAGTAAGAAGCGAGTGTCATGAGAAGACTAAGAAGCCATTTTAAGAAAGTGGCAAAAGAGACAGGGCCTGAATTAGGGCAAGTGGAACTTGTGAGATACATTTCTAAATTAGTATCGACAGATCCAGCTATGGAGATGGGAGGGTTAAGAATTAAAAACAGGGTTAGAAACTTCTCTCAAACATCTAGCTTAAGCAACTAGAAAGCTGGCGACACTGAGTTAGGCTCCATCACTGGTGAGCATTAGGAAACAGTGCACAGGTGGAGTAAAGGGGAAGAAATCACGCTCCATTTAAGGCTGCCTCTGCCTGTGGCCCTGGGAGAAGAGCACAAGGATTCGGACGGACATCACTAGGTGTCTGGGAACAACACGCCATGTCTCAGGAGAAAGCAGGGGGCTATGATGTAAATTTTGGAGCTATCTGTAAATATGGGATAGGTGATATTGCCTAAGATCCAGATATTTTCAAATGAATATCTACGTGCCTATTATACATTTTCAGGTTAAAAAACCCCAAGGGCAAATATTTTCTTTTCATCTTACTATATTTATTAAAGTAATAATCGTATTTCATAAATAGAGAAAATGTTACAAAGACTACATGGCTGGTATTAAGATTTCTTTCTTAATTTAACACAATTGCATCGTCTAAAGACAAGTATGCTTTGCATGAACAACTATAAAATAAAACCTCTTCTGACCCAGCTGTAAAAACATTTTCCTCAGGATTTTTTCCTAGTCTGTCTGTTTTCACAGCTGTCTTAAGGAAAAAAAGTAGGATAAGGTGTAGTTAGTAATGTTCTATAGGAGCTTACAAGTGTCTGACTAGTGATCCATCCTATAAACACCTGTCTACACATGCTCAACTTTACCATTAAAATACAGAAAACATTAAAGCACTGTTCATACCACAGTCCTACCTCAAAGAATGATATCTGTCTGAGTAGGATGCCTATTATTATTTTGTTCCAACATAGTAACATACATGAAGAATGACTGCCATTTGAAACAAATTAGTTCTTTTTTTTTTTTTTCTTGAGATGGAGTCTCTGTCTCCCAGGCTGGAGTGTAGTGGCACAGTATCGGCTCACTGCAATCTCTGCCTCCCCAGTTCAAGCGATTCTCCTGCCTCAGACTCCCGAGTAGCTGGGATTACAGGCACACACCACTACGCCCGGCTAATTTTTGTATTTTTAGTAGAGATGGGGTTTCACCATGTTGGTCAGGCTGGTCTCGAACTCCTGACCTCGCGATCCACCCACCTCAGCCTTCCAAAGTGCTGGGATTACAGGCGTGAGCCATCACGCCCGGCCAATCAAATTAGTTCTTTCAATGCTATGGTACCCATGAAGTTAGACTGGTACAGACTTCTGAGTAAATATGGTAGCTTCTAATCTCTTCTAAAACCTCACTAGAACAATAGAAAAGGAGCTTTTTAAAAAGGACATAAACCCTGAAGGAAGAGAAGGAAAGGAAAAAGGGGTGATAAAAATTTGGGAGCCAGAAAGGAAGCCTATTTAAAATCACATCCCAGCTCTGGAAAGCCTGACCCCGGCCCTTTCCTACTGAGGAGGTGCTCGGCTGGGGATGGCACTGCAAGAGCAAGAGAGGTGTGCTGGCCACCAAGAGGGGAGGGCAAGGCTGGCACAAGGGGCTGAGGTGCCCCTGGACACCTCTAACCTCTTGTGACCTACAGTGATCAGTTCTGAGAATGCTAGTAGCCAGGCCTTTATCCACCAAGCAGGAGGACGTGAGTAGGCAAGAAAAAGACCTAAGAGACAATGACACGTGCAGCCTCCTTCCCCAAATAGACAGTTTGGTGAAGTCACCACACAGTGACTGAGGGATCCTGTCCCTACCTAGAGTTTCATTCAGTTTTTAACTCCCTTATTCTTCACTGCCAAAAAATAACTACAGATCATGGCAGGAAAAACGAACTGAAAATTTTTTTTCAAGGAAATTCCCCAGCACTGAAGACTGAACTTCTAGACTAAGAATGGACCTGCAGCACAGGAGTCGTTTTGTGTGAGGTTTCCCAGGACGCCGCCTCTTTCTGGGCTTACTCTCTTATTTTAGGGAAGCAACACCTCTAGCAACTTCCCGAGGAAAAGCAGCCATTTAAGGGGAGTTGGCTGTTGTTGAGAACTTGCCTGTCTGAAAATATCTACCATACCCTCACACGGACTGACTCCTTGTCTAGGTTGGAAACCATATTCCTTCAGGAAACTGAAGGTTCTTGTAATTCTTGTGCAACCTGGGTTGAGGTGAAGTGAATCCCCAGGATAACGGTAAAGGGAGATCCCAGGATTAGAAGGTGGCCAGGCCAGAATGGAATGGGGCAGAAAGTTCTGAAGTAACTTCTTCAGGAAGGTAAATAAATGTAAGTCTAACCTATCTAAATATATCAAATTAAGACTTAGAGAACTGGCATAGAACTGGGGGTTGATTAGTGATAACTATATAGAACACGAACGAGAGACAATTATTAACTTCAAGAGAAACAAAGATTGAACAAGAAATGCAGTCACAGATTGCACTGACTCGGCTGGAAACAGCACTTACATAGGCCAGGCATGGTGGCTTACGCCTGCAATCCCAGCACTTTGGGAGGCTGAGGTGGGAGGATCTCTTGAGCTCAGGAGTTGGGACCTGCCTGGATAGCACAGTGAGACCTCATCTCTACTAAAAAATACATACACATGTATTAGCTGGGTGTGGTGGGTGCCTATAATCCCAGCTACTTGAGAGGCTGAGGTGGGAAGATCACCTGAGCCTGGGAGACTGAGGCTCCAGCCTGGGTAACAGAGCAAGGCCCTGTCTCAAAAAAAAAGTTGTAACAATGTTATGCTGCAGGCTGACTTAATCAAAATCACAACAGAGCTTCCTTGGAAAGGAAAGTTATCAAAAGATAATGCCTAACACTCAAAAGTTAAGAGGTAGCACTACAGGCAAAAGGGAGGGAGAGAGAGTTATATCAAAATAATCAGCTAAAGTGGCAAAAGTGGTTGTCTTGAGAAGAGGTGAAAATGGAGGACAGGGGAGGGAGGAAAAGGGGGGACAATAGGATGGCCTACATTCCTAACAAATCTTGGAGAAATGGGGGTTTCTTTGGTTTAGTTTTTTTGTTTTTGTTTTTGACAGAGTCTCACTCTGTTACTGGGCTGGAGTGCAGTGGCATGACCACAGCTAACTGTGGCCTTGCAGAGAGATCCTCCCACCTCAGCCTCCCGAGCAGCTGGGATCAGAGGCATGCGCCACCACACCCAGACAATTTCTTCTATTTTTTGTAGAGATGTGGTTTCGTCATGTTGCCCAGGCTGGTCTTGAACTTCCTGGGCTCAAGTGATCCTCTCAGCCTTGGTCTTCCAAAGTGATGGGATTACAGAAATGTTTAGTTTAGTTTTTTTCTTTTTGAGAGGTAGTTTCACTTTGTCGTCCAAGGTGGAGTGCCGTGGTAAGATCTCGGCTCACTGCAACCTATACCTCCCAGGTTCAAGCAATTCTCCTGCCTCAGCCTCCCAAGTAGATGGGATTACAGGTGCATGTCACTATGCCCAGCGAGTTTTTGTATTTTTAGTAGAGGTGGGGTTTCACTGTGTTGGCCAGACTGGTCTTGAACTCCTGACCTCAAGCGATCCACCTGCCTTGGCCTCCCAAAGTGTTGGGATTACAAGCGTGAGCCACTGCGCCCAGCCAGAAATGTTTAGTTTTTAAAACTATTTAACTGTAATTAAAAAAAAAAAAAAAAACAAAAACAAAAACCCAAAATTTTAATTGGTACTAAAAAAGCTTTAAAGGTAACATTTTGGGGCTGGGCGCAGTGGCTAATGCCTGTAATTCCAGCACTTTGGGAGGCTGAGGCAGGTGGATCACTTGAGGCCAGGAGTTTAAGACGAGCCTGGCCAACATGGTGAAACCCCATCTCTATAAAAAATTTTTTAAAAATCACATTTTGGATGCTAAAACTGATCTCATCCAACCCCAAGTATCTGTACCTAATTGTATTCCCTACAGAGATGAATTATTACTTTAATATATTCCTGCAACTACAAAGTCCCATCTAGGGGTGATAGGTGACAGTGACAGATCACCAGGCATTAGATTCTCACAAGGAGCATGCAACCTAGATCCCTGGCAAGTGCAGTTCATAACAGGGCTCCTGCTCCTATGAGAATCTAATGCAGCCGCTGATCTGGCAGGAGGCATCACTCAGGCAGTAACGTGAGCGATGGAGAGTGGCTGTAAATACAGATGAAACTCCAGGCTCACCTCCTGGTGTGTGGTCTGATTTCTAACGACCATGGACTAGTACCATGGCCTGGGAATTGGAGATCCCTGGCCTAGAGAGCTCATAGCTCATACACAGTTCTGCCTGAGCTGCTGCAGAATGCAAGAAAAGTACATTCATCAGACTTTAAGGCCACAGTGAGAAACTGACAAAAAAAAGCTAACATACAAAAAATGATACCTGCAGGAAAAATAAAATAGCTCTAACCAAAACTCAAACCCTTACAAACCACACAGATCACAGATGCCCATGCCTCTCAAAGCTGTTTGTGCATACTGGGAGCTCAATACAAATTTGCTGAAAGAATAAATACATTAATTCTTTTTTCTTTTCTTTTCTTTCTTTTTTTTTTTTAAAGAGATGCTGTCTTGCCCCGTAGCCAGGCTGCAGTATGGTGGTGTGATCACGGCTCACTGCGGACTCAAACTCCTGGGCTCAAGTGACCCTCCCGTCTCAGCCGCCCAAAGTATTGGGAATACAGTGAGCCACTTCACTTGGCCTCGATTGTTAACTAGAATTAATGCAACCAAAATTTCTGAGTTTGAATAAAGTCCGTATAACGCTGATTGACATTATGTGGTGGGCCACTTCCCATTTTAGGTTTAATATCAACCGTAAAGTAAACATCGTATTATTAGACTTTTGTGTTATCGGTGGCAGCAATATTTGGGAATACATTTCACTGTCTGCCTCCAATAAATTGCAGCTGCAGACAAGGCAAAACATACTTTTCAACTTGGTATTGCAAGATACCAACTTTCATATCAGGAGCTATCAAAGCTAGTAAAGCTCTCAAGCTTTTGACGAGCTGAGCTCAAAGGCAAGACTAATGATCTGATGGGACTTAATAATTCTTTCAAGTATTCTTTACAATTATAATGAAGGATTCTTTTCTTAATTCATAAGTGATTTCTACGATCTTCTCTTTACATAAAATGAAACTGTTCAACAACCAATTACATAAACTTTTTCTAAGCACAGCCTCAGATTTTCAAAAGACCATATATAAATATTTCTGGAATGAAAGTGAGCTCTGATAATAGGTCTGATTTCGGTTAGGAAGTCACTGAAAAGTAGGGGCCCATTTTACAAATACTACTCTTTGGCAGAATTCTGTTATCACATGACATGGCTATAAAGATCGCATTTCCAGTTATGAACGGCTGAAGTGAAACTGCTGTTTGATAGAAGAATATAAGAATTTCT